>VOPJ01002030.1:0-48467 GCA_014673585.1 Semibalanus balanoides
CTTGTGTTGGACCTGTAAATCACTACCGATCGCTTCAATATTTTACACGCGCTCTAATAATATCCAGTCTAACACTTTTAGCACCCAGACAGATCGATATCATGGAAAAGTGTATTTTGATGCACCCTAATGCACAGTGCACACCTTTTATTAGATTCGTCAGAGTTCGTTTTGCTTCAATCCTTATAATTATTATGACTTGGTTTTGTTCCTTATATTTTTCTTCCTAGTGCCAGCAGCAAAATGTTCTAACATCCTGTGAAGTTATATGCATTTTTGTCTCAAAAGTATGCATTCAAGGGAAATATTCACCTTTCTGAAAGTTGACAAATATCCGCCTGTTGTAGTAAAAAAATATGATGTACCTAAGTTCTGCTTAAAACAATGGCGATATCAATTGCTTCTCGAAAAGTCACTTAACTTTACACAAATTAAGCTTTTAAATGTGAAATTAATTACGCTACTATTGAGCTATCTAACTCACTATTTAAGGAAAGTCTGTCTTTCGTCTCTTTGTCTTTCTGTCTGTCTGTTCGTCACACCCAATGTTTTTCCTCAGGGGTGTAGTTTCTATTCACTGGGGGGGGGGGGGGGCTTCAGCCCTCCCAACTTGGACAAGGAAGTGGGTCAAATCCGTGAGAAATATGTATTTTGTGGATTTTGATGATACTTTGAACGATTTTTCCCAGCTCAGCCCCCCCCCAACTTTTTGGAGAAGCTACGCCGCTAGTTTTCCTAATAAATTGCATAAATGCGAAATGTTATGTAGTTTCGCCACATTAGCATAGAAAAGTATCTAAAAAATAATTTTGCAGATCGCATGACAACATGTGTGTATTAATGTGTTCCCTACATTTCCCAACACCAATCTGTCCTACAAATTAAGATAATGTATGTGCTTAGAAAAATAGCACGATGCAATTTATCACCGATGATACCGTCATCTGATAAGCGGAGCTTCAACTAACTTCAACTTTATCGAATATGCTTTATGTGGCGCTGGTGTGCGCATGTTCACATTGACCACAAATAGGGACAGCATCAGAAGACTCGGGTGTATGACGGGTACAAAAACGTATTATAGGTACGACGGGTGTGCCACGGGTAGCACGGATTATCGATCCCTGATTGCTTATCACTGGCTTGCACCACCCTCAAACCTGTAATCTCCAGCGGAGGGACTGGTTAGCACTAGTAAGATGCTATAAATAATAGGCACAACATAGATAACAGAAAGAACTGGATTTTGACACGAAAACTCAGGCCACTGCAGTGAAGGGGGGCCCGAAATGTATTGCTAAATAATGAAATGTTTAATGAGGCTAATGAAAAGTTTGCCGACGCAAAATTATGCCGACCGAAATTGGTGTTACAGGTTTTGGTACAGCCGTTATTTTCAACCTTTATTTTCATAAGTATGAATAGGTTTTTGATGCGTATTGGTCAGAATAAATTGCGCTTTTCAGTTCTATAACTTTGCAGCGTCTAACACTCTCCTATTTTGACGGTATAGCGGTGTAATCATAAATGTCTTCTAAAATAGTCAGTGTTTATATCACAGATGTATTTTAGCACTGAAAGATTAACATCAAACCCTATAGACTTTGCATGGATTATAGAGACAGTACACGTCTCTTCAAAATTGCGCATGTTTGATCTATTTAGTTCCCATTGGCTCGGAACAGTAACATTAATCGTGAAAGATGTCATAAAAGCACGAATTTGCGTTTATGTATCGATTAATTTTGCACTCACCACGCGCTATTCTCAGACTTACACTGCATACGCTAGCCCGTTAATTTCTCTACACGTTGTGTTTGTCGCCTGCTGATCAGACTCCTGGTTGCCGAAATATTGATCTGGGATGGCATCCATGTTTCGCGATTTCTCGATGCTAGAATTACCTTTTCGGCCCCTTACTGCAGTGACCGGATTTCGTGTTAAATCCAGGTCTGCTGTTATCTATGGCACAAACTTTGTAGACAATTCTGGCGCACTTGGTACATACAAGTCTTTTGTTATCGTAATAGCAGCAGGTGACTCAGTCAAGGTTCGATAAATACTTGTCATTTTTCTTCCACGAACAACTATTTTGGAAGACAGTTTACTTTCAAACTTCAGTTCAAAGATAGTTGGTCCTAGGAGAAAAACGACTAGTATGTATCGAACCTTGACTGGATCACCTGCTGGTTTGTGGACCAAGCACCACATCCTCTTTGGGATCACGGTGCTGGAACTCTCACCCTGTTCCGAGGGTTATTGTATGGGGGCCGGTCGACTGTTCAGCGGCCCACCCAGGGATTTGACCCCGGGTCACCGGCACAGAAGACAGGAATCCTGCCCCTGCACCAGATCGCTCCCCTGGATCACCTGCTGCTATTACTAAACAAAAGACTTGTATGTACTCAAGTGCGCCAGAATTGTCTACAAGATATGCTATTCTGTATAGCTTCTCTATAGGTTCAATACTGAGTCATTGTCCAAAGTTTTAAAAGCTGTCGTTAAAAAGTTAAGTGACTTCTCAGCGTACAAATATCAACATTTGGTTTCAGCAACACTTATTTCATATTTGTACTACAGTGGACGTATATTTGACAACTTTCAGAAAAGTGAAACATTTTCTTTAGGACGAATTGCCCCATTAGCGGAGAAGACGCTTTCGGGCAAGGGGTAAGACGCCATCGATTTCGTCATATTGTATTTAAATTAAGTTTGATGATATTATAAAGTAATATGGGAATCGATACTATTCCTATTCATTATCCTTTTTCAATGTCGCTGGAGAACTAAAACGATCATTGGAAATTGTATTAGGTATAAAAAGCTATGTCTATTGTCTAGTGTTCGCGCTTTTCCCCTACATCTGAAGGCGGCATATGCAGGATTGGGCAACTGCAAAAGGTGTAGTAGCGACATCTATCTATGCTCGACATCTATAGCTAACTATAGGTTCGCCTGATAACTGGCAGGGTGCAGCACCACTGCTGCTGCCATCGCATATTAGTGGTCAGGAGAGAGACGCGTGCAGTCAGATGCCGTGTCGTGTCATGGAAATATAGCGGAAACTTCTTTACTTAATATATTTGAGCTATGAAGTTGCCTATGTTGGAAAGTGAAATGCGTCAAAAATAAGCCGTGCTGGGCCGCGTACCTATAGCAGGACATATTTAAGACATGTGCAAATAAAGTTGAACCACACTGCAGTAGTTTCATTTACTTGTTGTAATATGTTTAAGAAGATGTCAACTCGAAAGCAAACTTTTACTCGTTATGAGTTACTAATTCTCTGTTAAAAACTGCCATGACTAAATAATAATTAAGTTTGCTGTAACGGTGCCCAAATTTCGGGACCGAAGAGCTAATACCTAGTGGGGACCAGACCACGACCATCTCTCCAAGTCATCTCCCACCAGGCTCCTCCAGATCCATAGGGACCATTTATGTGCGGAAAATCTTTTTTTGTCTCAGTCTTGCTGCTTTCAAATCATTTGCACTATTATCCGTTGTTTGTTACGGTTTGGTACAGATGTATAGCACAGTTATTATCAGGGACGTGGGAACCGTGGGGGCAGTGGGGGCAACTCGCTCCCTCAACTTTGGACCTGTGGGGGGAGACGCCCCTCAACTTTGGAGCTAGGTGTCACTGTCGGCCCTCTCCCGTCTTTTACCATGATCTTTTAACTCTGAATTTGATCAACGGCATCGGGCATTGTCTACGAAAAATTGCTTATGTCTTGTAGAATATAGGTGCAGTTTTTATCAAATATTCAAATAAAGAAAATTAAACTGCATTGAATTTGGAACTGGTTTTGCATCTTTCCATCTAAAAAGTGGCACCGCACATTTGACCATCGTAGCATGGAAACACTGCTAAATACAGCGCACACCTAGTACCTATAGGATATGCTTATTTGTCGTATTGTGGATAGAGCTATTTATTGGTCACAATCACGGTAGATACAATACTCATGGTCACAATGTTGTAATGCCTTTTGGAGATAAGTGCTACTATTCATGAAATATTACTAGGCGCCACAAAGTAAATAACATTCAGTGTTTTTGCCATGGGGTTGCATTTTTCCATGGGGTTGCATTTTTCCATGGGGTTGCAGTGTTTTTGTCACGGTGTTGCATTTTTCAAAGCAAAACTTGTCATTATAGATGTATGATGTCGACTCTGCCCCCTCCCCAACGTTCAGCAAAGAAAGAGTCAGCCAGGGGTCGGAAAAAGAAGAAGTGGTCACAAACGAAATTCCGGAAGTCAGGCGGTCGCCGGCAAATTGACGACCCAGAACGGAATGGTGATATTATTGGGGGATATATCCGTATATTGGTGAACGGGTGGCGATATATGGCGAATGTCCTGTTGGCGATATAAACGGGTGGCGGAAACCACAATCGATATATCGTTTTTTTTTTTGTTAGCATTTTTGCTACCTCAGGTCCGCCAAAAAGTTCACCCCCCAACTTGAAAGTACTTCCCACGCCCCTGGTTATTATTTGTTTATGTACCTACTATTGAGTGCTGACTGCCACCAGTCATCGTAATTTACAACCCGAGACTAATGTGTATGAAAACTATCTACATTTCAATATTTGTCCTCATACCAAACGTGCAACCAGGAAAAAGTTACCTGAGGCTTGGCTCCAATTACGGTCTGGTTCCAATGTGAAAATGTCGTTTGCATAGTACATAAAACTAACATTATCACGCCGCTTCGTAGCGTCACATCGGTGGTAATCGCCATAACGAAGCCATCGTCATCGTGTTCGGTTCGTTTTAACACTGAATTGAATGATTGGAATTTTCAGCTTCTTCTACGAGGCCCACCGCCTAAATTTCTGAGTTTCATCAGGCAAACCCATAACATGAAAATCTGCATTAAATGTGTTGCAAAGGCTAAAAACGCATAAAAAATAGGAGAACATTTTTAATTTCAGTCAACCCTCACTCAATAATTATTGGTGAAGCCCCTGCGAGTTGGTATGAGTAACGCTTTTTGTGTGAGTGTTTTTTTTTCTCCAAAAACTTTTGTCATATTTTTTCCCGAAAAATTGAATTTTTCCACACAAAAAATAGAAAAACGAGTTTTTCCTCGAAAAAGTGCATTTCTTAAGGTCAATTAACAAAATGAGATGACTGTACCAGATCCGAGGAAAAAAATGACTACCTTTTTGCCACAAAAGATGCCCCCGGAGAGAGAGTCTGGATCCGCTAGCGTGCCTGGTGATCACGCGACGTGTCGGAGCCGGCCATCCCCATTTTGCAGCGCTTCCTGGTGAAAGTCGCTATCAGCGGGCCGAGCGCTGACCGGTTGACGGCCAGGGAAAGGGGTGAGCTCATTACCTCGCGTCAGGTGACGTCATCCGTTGATTGGACACTGTGCACTGCTGACTATCAAGCAGGACCGGAACAAGTCGGGGAGCAGTGTAAACAGCTGGCATAGTCGAGCGGCGAGCCAGTGGACTCACTCAGGCCATTGGTAGCCGTGTGCCGGTTGGCTGCGGGGCGCCTTAGGTGCTGTGTCTGAGAGAGCCAAGCTGTCACCGTGTTTTACGTTCTTCCATTTTGGTGGGTACTGCATCAGATCAGATCTAAGGAGGAGGTAGGTATTGTTGAGTGAATATTATATCTTGTTCTATCCAGCGGACAGCCACTCTCCACAGGGTGAGAGTATGGCCATGGCGAAACCATCACGGTACGAATCCCTGAGTACTTCTCTCTTCCTGCGACGGACCTGGACACATTTGATGGAGTCAAGAATCCGCGACTTCCAGGAGCAGGCTACCTCTGACTTTCTGCTCCCTGCTTCCTCCGCTACTTGCTTCCTCAGCTCGAGGTGGAGAGATACGTCCAAGTACCGGCGTACCCCGATAGAACAGGCATTCAAGCAAAGCTATCAACAATGGCCTTGACCGGACGCTACTGCCTCGCACACGTGACTGGATCATCCGTCGAGGGTTTGTCCGTGCCTCCGTATAGAGAGAGGACGCCGGCAGGGGCACCTGTTGAGACCCCCGGCCGGGCGGGAGCGCCGTTTTACCAGGCGTCAGACGTCGACGTCATGCTAGAGGTGCGTTTCCTACCCGTGGAGGTGCGACCGACTCTTGGTCGGCTGTACATAGACGAATCACGTGCCAGCCACGTGGGCTACGTGCGCCTGGTGCTGGATGATCCAACCGACACGTATGGTCTGTCCTTCTCCGTGCGCAACATCTGCAGACCCGTTGAGGAGGGTGGCAAAACCATCCACTATCTCTCCAACGACGCGTTCAAAGGTCACTTGGCCAAGATAGCTGAATACAAAGCTGAGCATACCGACACAAAGGTAAACCTCTCCGGTCCTGCAGTGAACATAGAGCCGAGGCACAGTGGACAGCAGGGTCTGGATCAGATCCCAGACATCGACATGGTGACGGCGCTGCCGCTGCTCGGACATCCCCCGGCCTTTCACCAGTGGCTGGAGCGGGTGTCGCGACGAAACACGCACTGGCCGAAGCGTGAGACCGTGGAGGACATCCAGCGTCACGGGCGATGCTTCGTGGTGACCACGGGCCACGCCAGCAGCCCGGATAGGGACCTCGAGTGCCGCCTGTCGTTCTCTGACCCGGAACTTCGACTGGCGCAAACTGTGACCCCCGTCCAGAGAAAGGTCTACCTGCTGGTCAAGCTGCTACAGAAGTGCTACCTGAAGGAGCCCAAGGTGGTGGTGACATACCACCTGAAGACGCTCATGTTCTGGCTCCTAGAGGGGTCACAGCCGCAAGACTGGACCGTGAATACCATCTTTGAGCGAGTGCTGCGCTTCTTGGACAAGATCGAAGAATGCCTTGAGCGACGGGAAATCCCCAGCTACTTCTACCCCAGCAACAATCTCATCAGCCACGCTGACCTGAAGCACGTGGATGCCACGCTCACTACCGTGCGGCGCATCCGGAATGACCCGCTCCGTTACCTGTACGGAATCGACGAACGAGTCTGGATGGGCTTCTCAACGCTGGCTTCGCTCTCCTCCTTGTACCGTCCTGTGCAGGAAGTGATTCACGGTGGTGACAAAGTCGACATCCGTCTCAAGATGGCGGGCAGCCTGCTGCGACAGGCCAGGCAGGGCACGATGCGGGACATACTCTGGCCGCTGCGCTGTGCAGACCTCTTGCGCGACACATACGGCATCTTGAGAGACGTGCTGCCTCTGTACCTGGGCGATGGGACCCCCGGAACCGAAGGCTCTGTGCTCTGGTCCTCCAGTGACTGGCTGGCACTGGCCACAGTCGCTGTGTTTGCCGCACTGCGCCAAGAAGAGAGGCGCTGGGTTCTGGATGTGTCCGGGAGCTTCGAACCTCCCAAGAGAGGGTAGCAACAGCGGCGATGGAGATCCCTTCATGGAGGCTGCTGCTCTGCTGCTTCCAGCAAAGCCCCCATGTTTCTTTGCTGCTCAGGATGTTCCTTGCAGTTGACTGCAAAGGGAAAAGTACCACTTGATCCTATGATCACTCTATGAAGTACGCCAAAATGGTACGATTAGAAGAAACTGCCAAACTGCAGAGACAACAGGACCGAACATTTCGGCAAGCATCGCTTCGCATCCTCGCTCCAGGACAGCAAGACTTGAGGGACCAGAAAGCTGCTTCTGGAAGCAAAACACGGGCAGGAGACCAGCACCGTTGATCGCTTGCAAGAAAGTCCCGTCCTCGTCCGACAGCAGCGGCTGACAAAGCCAAAAATGTCTCCACTGGTGCCGTGTCTTGTACTCGACTCGGCGGAGCACGGCCTAAGGACACCACCCAGGGCGTAGTGAGCTCTGGAAACTTCGTTCCATCAGCACCAGACCTGCCAAGACTGATGACAAAGACGGTGATGCCAATCGCGGAGGCCCAGGCCGCAGCGGTCGCTGCAGTGTCATCACACGGCACCGCTCCGCCGCCAGACTTGCTGCCGACGTCGGAGCGGCTGGTAGCTAGCCAGCTGTTTCGAGAGACGTACGGCTCGTGTCCGGCACTGATCTCCCGACTGCACCTGCCGATCCTCGACATCATCGGCTACCTCCGGCGCCGCTGGCCGCACCTGGCCTGCCGCTGCGCCTTCTGGATGCACCAGCTAACACTGCTGTTCGGCGGCTGGGAACCGGAGGCAGCTCCGAACGTGCCTCTGTCTGCCGCTCCCCTGTTCTTGGCGTCCCTCCCGCCGACCTCCGCTGCCCTGCTGGGTCGACCGGCCGCTAGGGCGGCGCTGCTGTCGCTCTCAGCCTTCGTGATCTACACGGCGCTGTTGGGGAATGAGCCATTCCGCCGACAGGTGGCGCAGATGGAGGTCGGGGAGGAGAAGCTGGCGCTGTTCGACTATGAGCTGCAGCTCGGAGATGAGGACTGCGCCTATGACGATGTGGTGTGGACCAGTGTGGCGATGAAGCTGTGTGTTCGGGAGATGATGGGACAGGATGTGCGGACCTGTCTGCGTGAAGTTGGACTGGTGAGAGGAGGAGATAAGGGCCAGCGGGCCCGGCAGATCCTGATGAGGCATCAGCTGTAGAGAATGCGTGACAGTCAAAGGTGTCGAAAGCTGGTGGGCAGGGGGACGCGTCCCCCCCAACCACAGCAAACAGGGCCGCGTCCCCCTAATATTTTCGGATTTTTACATTACGGCTATGGGCGTTGCATGGAAAACATCGACTTAGGAATGCTTTCGTCCCCCCATCTCTCAGTTTGTGGCGACGGCCCTGGTAACAGTGAACAGTGACAGAGGAAATCGAGGACTTGACATAATCATGTAAGCCTCAGTCGGCCTCGCCTGATCCTCAGTCGGCTTCGACTGATCGGTTGGCTGTGGTAGGATAGTTTGTATACTACAAGCGAAATTGCTTCTGGATTTGTTATAGACCATCCTGATGAGTAGGTACTATCTATGCTTAGACTTAGACAACTGCCTATTGGCATGCATATCAGTATGATTTTGAACACAATACATAGTTTTGATTAAAGAACAAGTAAAACCATAGGCAGTCAATAAGACACATACATTATCGATCTCTCCAGTAAAAAAACTATTGAGTTGACGTAGTTTAACACACGCACTGGAGAGGGTCAAGGGTATGCCAGTAACGCGCACTGGAGGGGGCCGGGCACTTTTGTGCCCCCTGAGATCTCCGAAAGTATGAAAGCTAGAACGATCAAACTTACGTGGTAGTATAGGTGCTATGATTATCTAAGGGCCTGTTGAAACACCGCAGAAAGTAGGCGAAGCTGCTCATGTACGAAATCGTGTGAATATCAGTTCTGATGTGCCGCCGCCAGGCTGGCTATGGAGCAATGAGGGTATCTCAATAAATAAATGAAACAGGGACAGAACCCTGTCGTGCTAGATACCTAATTGTTCAGTGAGAAAACGATTTCTGGAAGGCTTTGTCCCCAATCTACACCATGTGAATCTGATATCGCGCGCAGACGTCGTTTGATGTCCAAATGTATCCGTTCTATACTTAACATTTTGCTTCGTGATGGTGCCTACGCTAGCCCGAATAAAAAATGAATATCCACTGAATAAAAAAGCAAAAAAAAAATACGTGATTTTTTTCTTCACAAAGTTCGATCCCGCATCGCCTTCGAATTTCGATCATTTCAACTGTGAGCTCCAGATATGTTTTGCTCCCAATAGTGGTGGGAAAACACCGATCATGAACTCCAAAAGAAGTATTTGTACGAACTTACTTTTTTTCTTCAAATCTTCCAACAATGAACTAAGGAATAATCTTATTTCATTCTTAAATCTATATCACATCATTTTCATACCATAACGATATAGCCCAAAAAAATGTTGCAAAAATATAAAATGTTCCGGCTTTCCCTTTACCGGAAACCAGTCACTTTCATAATGGAACTATCAACTGAGATAGCAGTTTTGTAGTCCATGTCAAGGCTAATCACTCACTGCATACTCAGTTTGGTCGTGAGAACTCCTTGCTGAATATATGTGATGCTTTATCCTGTGATCAGAGATGGGACGACAAGTTCAGCGCTATGTCGACAAGCTTCATATGGTAGCATGTGTTGAAAGCAGCGTAACTGGACCAGCGAGCAAATCCTTCGCCACTGACAACATTATGTTTGCTGTGTAGGCAATGATGATAACAAATTGCGTTTGCAATTATTACATTTATTTAAAACAAATTTGTAAACATAATTTCTAAGATCTGCATTTGTCTTTCAACACACACAATGTCGTAACTATATACTGCCAATACTAGCTATGTATTGGCATAGCTAGTTTATGTTTTCTAAACATATTATTACACAAAATGCACATTATTGGCATATTACCCCATTAGCTTATTAAGCCAATATCAGCATATTCGCAGCGATTTGGCGAATAGGCTGGTTTTCTTGTAACATAGCGTCCGTGACGTTCCCCGGTAGATAAGGTGCAGTAAACTGCAGACCAGCTGCAATACTAAAATTAGCTCGGCTGTGACCGCTGTGGTTGATAGTCAACACCGCCGCTTCCGATCGGGGAGATCTGCAGAGGCGGTGACTGCAGACGTCACTGTGTCGGAAGGCGAGGACGAGGAGCGGTCGAGGGGGCGGTCGAGGGGGTGGTCGAGGGGGTGGTTGAGGGGGCGGTCGAGTGGGAGGGAAGGGGAAGGGTCGGATGAAGTTGGATATCATTGTTTACTGCAGAACGAACTGGTTTATAACGATTTTCCACGATAGCAGTAGCACTTTGTGTATCCATGATACTGGAGTAACACTTTGTGTAACGATTCAATATCAACATGTTTATCTGTGGTGGTTCAGTTAATACAAATTTGTTTCGTTACGTCTTGGAATCAAACATTCATAGAAATCCACCAAAGGATTTCGGCAATTACAGAAGTCTTCAGATAAACACGGTCCATGACAATTGCGCCAGTACAACTGCGCCAGGACCAAATTGCCAGGGAAACAAAACTGCGCCAGTGACAAACTGCGCCAGTGACAAACTTGCGCAGGGCACAACTGCGCCTAGTTTACAACTGCGCCAGTGACCATTTGCGCCAGGGGGACATTTGCGCCCAGTGACAACTGCGCCAAGGACATGCGCCGGGACATTTGCGCCAGTGACAACTGCGCCAGTTGACATTTGCGAGCCAGTTGAAACTGCCGCCGTAGTGGACGACGCGCCAGTGAGGATTCTGCGCCTGTGGACAAACTGCGCCAGCGGACAACTTGCGCCAGGAACAACTGCGCGGACAACTCGCCGAGTGACAACTGCGCCAGTGACAAACTGCGCCCGCCAAGTGACCATTCTGCGCCAGTGACAACTTGCGCCAGTGACGAACTGGCGCCAGGACAACTGCGCCAGGACAACTTCGGCCAGTGACAACTGCGCCAGTGACCAACTGCGCCAGTTTCGACAGCTGCGCCAGTGACAGCTTGCGCCATGACAACTGCGCCAGTGACAACTGCGCCAGGACAACTGCGCCAGTACAATTGCGCCAGTGACTATCTGCGCCAGTGACAGGCGCGGGCCAGACATACGCCCAGTTGACAACTGCGCAGGACAACTGCGCCAGTGACAACTTGCGCCCAGTGACAATGCGCCGTGAACAACTGCGGCCAGTGACAAACAACTGGGACCACTCCACGACATTAAGAAGGCTTACATGGCTAAATTTCGCAATTGAAACGAGCACATTATATTACCAGGCGCGGGCATCCAGATTTCGGTCATGGGAGGGCGCCCAATACTAAAAACTTCCGCCCTCGGAGCGCCCTACGGCGCGCCATAGGCGAAACCCGGCTTCAGGGGTGGGGGGATGTGCGCGTCCAAGAGCCCCCTGGGATTCGCGCCTTGATTACTGGCATTCAGTGGCGGATCTCCCATGTAGGCAGGGTAGGTAATGCCTTCCCATTCGGTGACCTTCTCCGCGATTACTGATATTTATCTCCCTTCTTTCATTTTATTTGTGTTTCTGTATGGGTCTCTGCAATCGGAATGGGCCTATTTTGGAGCAAGGGCGTATCCAAGGAGGGATCCTGACCACCCAGCGGTCTCCCCTTGCGGCTTTGGGGGCCATCTCTTGTTTTTTTCGTTTAAATGCCTGTAACCAGACGGGGCTCTCGCGGTCGGTCTGGGGGGCTTCCGTCCAACGGCCGTATTAAGAAAGGTAGAACCGATACCGGCGAATTTTAGTGGCCTGGCGCAGTTGTCGCTGGCGGCAGTTGTCACTTGGCGCCAGTGGTTCACTGGCGCAGTTGTCACTGGCGCAGTTGTCACTCAATTGGGCGCAGTCCGTTCACTGGCGCATTTGTCACTGGCGCAAAGTCACTGGCGCAGTTGTCACTGGCGCAGCTGTCACTGGCGCAGTTGTCACTGCGCAGTTTCACTTGGCCGCAGTTGTCCTGGCGCAGTTGTCAATGGCGCAGTTGTCCTGGCGCAGTTGTCACTCGGCGCAGTTGTCACGAGCGCAAGTCCACTGGCCGCATTGTCAGCTGGCGCACTTGTCACTGGCGCAGTGTCCTCGGCGCAGTTGTCCTGGCGCAGTTGTCACTGGGCGCCAGCTGTTCACTGGCGCACTTTGTTCACTGGCGCAGTTGTCACTGGCGCAGTGTCACTGGCGCAGTTCAAACTGGCGCATTGTCCTGGCGCCAGTTGTCCTGGCGCAGGTTGTCCCTGGGCGCAGTTGTCCCTGCGCAGTTGTCAACTGGCGCAGGCTGTCACTGGCGCAGCTGCTCACTGGCGCAGTTGTCACTGGCGCAGTTGTTCACTGGCGCAGTTGTCACTGGCGCAAATGTCAACTTGGCGACAAGTTGGTTCACTGCGCAAATGTTCACTGGCGCAGTTGTCACTGGGCGCAGTTCGTCACTGGCGCACGTTCGTTCATGGGCGCAGTTGTCTCTGGCTTCAGTTGTTCCCTGCTTCGTTTTACTGGCGCAGGTTGTCACTGGTCGCAAGTTGTCTTCTGGCTCAGTTACCGCATACCATTGCAACACTTGTTCCGTCGGATCTCATGGTTTGGTCTTGGGTTGGCTGGTTTGGTCTAGGTTTGGTCTTGGTTTTGTCTGGTTTGGTCTGGTTTGGTCTGATTTGGTCTGATTTGGTCTGGTTGGTTTGGTCTGGTTTGGTCTGGTTTGGTCTGGTTTGGTCTGGTTTGGTCTGGTTTGGTCTGGTTTGGTTAGGAAAAGAGGGATAGTGTGGTGTCAAAAGCTATGATAGAAGATGTGTGACGTGGGCGCATGACGCCCCATATGGCGGCGACGATAGTTCTCGTTTGCGCCGTGAGGAGGCCGCTTTGGTTAACGGGAGAGGGTTCAGTTCGGGAGGAACGGGGAGAGGTCGGTCCCACTCCACCGCTCAGGGACCTTTATGTAAGATGTGTAAGGGGCGTTGGTCCCCAGTTTGGCCCTCGTCTCGATTCCAATGACAGTCACGTTCACATCCAAACTAGGTATTCGGTATATGTTTGATATGCGATGCATAATTCTCGGTAACGCGTTTGAGCACATTGTAGTGATTATTGTGCAATGCTGGTTGTGCGTTTTGCCTCAGAATTGTAACATAAATTAGAGTTGGACTAAAGAAGTGCTTAACGGTGAATTGAGATCGTACTGACGAGATGAGGCTTCCGCGGTGCTGTACGTATGACAAACTCCCGCCTTCACGGGACGGGACTCGGGTCATGACAGGTCACGGAATGGGGACACTTTGCCAGGTGGGGTATGGTACGTCACGCAGTGCGGCGTGACGGGGTCAGGTGCTCACAGGGGGTAACAGGGATCACGATGGGTCACGGGAGGTCATGGAGTTTATTGCAGGGGCGAACCATCGCCCCGTCTACACCCTTTGGCTCGCTACTGTCCGTGGGGTTTAATAAGGGAGCTTCTCCGCTGGAACCACCACTGTTTGATGCTGAGGTTTGGCGCGTAGACAGAGCACTGATTTCATAGGGGAAGCTAACTGGCCATGTGGCAGGTGGCCAGCCGTTACGTCATCGGGGAATCGGGCGAAAGAATAGCTTGACTGTCGACCGTAACCCATGAGGACGTGACGGGGGTAACCCCTGCGTCCATTCCCCCACTATAGGACCACTTCGGCTCCCTTGGACCATTGTGCAGCCATGGAAGATAAAGAAGGGTTGAAACTTGAAGCAAAAAGAACAAATCGAAACGCCGACCGCTCCTCCGTCCATGGGCTTTGTGCTCTTTCCCGCAGAGTATAGCTGCAAGGAGTAGAGCTGCCGAAGCAGTGAAGGCGGCCACCACTCCCAAGCTGGCGCCTTTCTGGCCGAGCCACTGACCAGCACATGCCCGGTGGCTGGCGGACACCAGTCCCATGCTCACGTGGGCGTGACGTAGGCCACCGGGGACAATCAGCAACGAGGACGAAGCGAAGGGTGAAAGGGATTTTAACGGGACATGTTTTTTCGGGCGAGGCACTTCCGTCGACCCGTACCATTGCATGCCAAAAACATAAACTTGTAATGCAATTTGTATATTAGCCGTTTTCACGATGGATTATTTTGCGCGAAATGTTTTAAACATCTTAAAATGTTTTGAGATGTTTTAGTATGAAAGTTTTAGTATACGATAAATTCCAAGAAAAATAATTACTGATTTAGGCGATATTATCATTATTCAAGAGTTGTGGAAACATGAAATGAGCTCATTGCAAGATTATGATACAAAATTGTCAGTTTCTAAAGAACATATGCGTCTAGAGTCCATTTGTTCAGTTAAGCTTACCGCCATATTAGTTACTCAATCTGGCAGCGTCACGGATCACAGGTCTGCCTTTGCATGGCGCATTAATGCGTAGAAGGAAAACGATTCGCTGGAGGCGAAGTCCATTCAAGGGAGGTCGCTTTTTTGAGCGACCAATAGCGTGCCCAAGATTAAAACATTTCAAGATGTTCTGAAAAGTGTCAGTAGGTGAAGATCACAACTAACCTATACAATATACATAATTATCTTGCTAAATACCACCAAACCGCAATTGTGTAACATACTATATTCTTACCAACATATTATAAAATTCTGAGAGACATTTCTAGAAAAAATCGCTTGCAAAAGTTGTGTGGTTAACGAATGGATAAGTATACTAAAACTTTCATACTAAAACATTTCAAAACATCTTAAGATGTTTTTAAAACATTTCGCGCAAATAAATCCATCGTGAAACGGGCTATTATTTAGCATCATGTGCTGCCAGTCAAGTTCCATAGTTTGAGTAACGCAATGTGTTTGAAAAAGTACCATGAACAGATTTTGCTTTATCGTTACTAAAGTGCTACTGAAAGTGAGTAATGATATATCATGAATTTCACAAAATTGTTTGTTCCTCCATCTCCCAAGCATCAACGTTGGACCCTCACTCACAGATAAAACCTCACCACTGGTTAAATATAGGTATTATGATGCGTGGAAATGTTTGTCAAATCCACATACGCTACGGTCTTCTGCCTGTGTAAAACACACACACACCACACACACACACCACACACACACACACACACACACACACACACACACACACACACACACACACACACACACATATATATATATATATATTAACGACACATTTAGAAACGTTTTTTCCTTGTTTTTGGGACACAATTTTTTAATGTGAAGGAAAATGTTTCACATTTGATAGTCATAGGTCGCTTGGCACTGAGGTCACATTTGATACCTCAGTGCCAAGCGACAAGACACTTGCTGAGGCTACTTACCTCAGCGTAGCTTTTTCAGGATGCTGGCAAACCAACCCAGCTCCGTCCAAGCAGACGGATGAGGACGGAGCTCATCCACTGCTGGTGCCCTGGTTATACTGTTTGTGTTATATTTGTGTACTTGTCATATTGTGATGCCTAATAAATATTGATTGACTGATTGATAGGTACCTACCAGGGCCTATTTTAAGGGAAAACCACTGGGGGGCAAGACAAGATCCAAACATTGCACACAAAGGCAAAGGACGTAAGCATGACGTCTGACTGTAAGATTCCAGTTAACCGTGTTGGTATCGAGCCAGAGCCCCAAAACGACTGAAGGGACGAAATTAACCGTTCGTACTAAAAAACATCGATTTCACAAACCTACGTTTATCACTTTAAAAAATGACACGACATTAAAATGTTAACGTATTGCCTCAATTACTTAGTGCCCATTGTTTGGGGAAATGTGATCCAGCTCGTAGGGCAGGTTATGCAATTTGAGCATGCAGAGCATGAGAGACCGAGGAACCAATGTTAATAACATCTAATTCACTAAGGGTATAACAATATACATCCATTTACAATGGCTTCGCAAGGATTTTTTAGGCTTGGGGGGCAAATATGTGTGGCAGGGACGTTAACAAGCGCCACAAACAGGGAGTGGAAGTTCTCCTTAGGTTTTATCGAAAAATAGCGAAAACAATGGTATTTTCACCGGCACGCCATTTTTGGCATAAACTGTTTGCCTATCAATTGGGCCCAAATCGGGTTCAATTGTTTGGGCCTTCGGGCTCTCTCAGGTCAGGTCACTAGTCAAGTCTGCTAGTGATTTTCACCTCGAAAAATGTAATTGTCATTGCCGCAGCCAGATTGTTGGACCGATTTAGCTCCGGAAACTCACGGGATTTAACCGGGTCATAATATATAAAAACTATGTTTATGGAGGATTTGTATATTCAGTGATCTAAGGTGAAGTCGATTTTGTGACCACCAATTATAAGTTCAGTGGGGAAACATGGAAGTGCATATAACCACAGAAAATGGCTAATGTGCCAATTACTAGACTTACGAACTTTTTGCTAAATAGTAAATTCAAAGATCCATTACATTGGTTGTCCTTGCGACCTTCACGAAGGTCGCAGGACCCGGATGTCATGCGTCAATTTTCTTGCATTAACCTTTGTACCGAATTCATATAGAGCAATGTGATGTTTACCATTGTGTTTGGACTTTGTTAGATCGGCACTCGTTCGATGTAAGGTGGACCCTGACTTGACCTTGAGCCTGTCCTCGGATCACGTCAGGCGTAGGTCATCTTTTTCCCCACCATATTTTTATTATTTTATCTTCTCCGAATAGAAATTTGTTTTGGAGAGAAAAAACACAATTGGGAACCTGGCGAAATATTGGACGGGAAATCACTGTGGTTGCAAATGGAAAATGTTTGCTCGGCCTCATATTGAAAAATGGTTTTAAATACATCGACAACGTGTCTTCTTACAGATATAATTCCCATGGCGTAGCTTGGCCGTTAGGCCAAAAGCAATCGAGGTAGCATGGGCTATGACCCTATTCGCTCCGGAGTCCTCTATTCCAACCAATCCCGAGGGCTGATCTCTATTTTGAAATCAAGTCAAAACATTCATAGTTAACCTTGCGGATAAAAAAGCGCCGTGCAGGTGCTCGGCGCCACCTTCGCCGTGGCGGGGGCGTCTAAACGCCCCCGCCACGGCGTCTCTTATGGTCTTCCATCATCTCCACGGCGTCGCCCTTCTAACTCGTCTCCTTTGGGGATAGGACGGAATACAAAAATGCTTCGATAGCACGCCAAAAAATTATGTTGAACTATTTTGTCGTCCTTTGGGGCTCAGGTCAAAATTCCAGAGTCACCAGAGGTCATCCAAGGTCGATTTTTTCAAGTATAAGACTCTGCTCCAGAAACCCGAAAACATCTTGAGACCTATGATAGCTAGGAACAAACGGAAAACAGATAATCGACAGTTCATATCAAATTCAATTGCCACTGGTACCCTCAAATTTTAGCTTAGCTCAATAGTTTAGGCTCTGGAGGTCACCAAATGTCATGATGACATTATCTGCCCAAAAAATCTTGAATAACTTCTTATTGGTTGAACATAGAGAGCTAATTTTGACACCATCGTGTTTGTACATAAATTACGCTTTTGAACCCATATTATGGTGGCCGGGCTAGAGCGACTTCAAAATTTGACCTCTGCGTTAAGGTCATTTTGTGACCCATGTAGGTCATTTACATATGGGGTGATGCGACCCGACGAACAATCACTGGTGTAAATTCGCACGTCTATCTTTATAGTATCAAATGTTAATTGGCAAAGCAAGTGCTTGGACGGGACAGATGACCCCTCAGCTTGACCTTTTCAGAGGTCACTGAACAGCAATTGCACCTGGATCATCAAGAAAGTAAAACAACATGATAATTGGAAAGGAATTGGACCTTATCTAATGCGTATTCTCTGAATAGAAAGCATTTTCATTATGTTTCCCATTGACTCTAATGGGGGTTATGAAATTGAACCTAACCTAACAACGATATAAATTAAATATCAGAGATATGCGAATTTTAAGTTACTTTATGGCCTTATGAAATCCTGCAAGGGTTAAAAATATCTCGACAAACATTGTGGCTTCGCGCCACGACCACAAATATTGTTGGGAAATAAGGTCACGTGGCGTGACATAGCAAAACCTGGCTGAATGACCACGAGGTCAAAACTCTTATATTTTGTGGGTAATTAATCCCCAACAGCCGCGCAAATTTTGCGGCGCTGCGAGCCGAAGTCTTTTTGCTATCCTCAAAAAAATTTAAGAGCCAGAGTCCCGCACTCCCCGGCACGGGCGCTTTGTGTAAGGACACAAAAAGCCTTTTCACGACTGGATTATTTTGCGCGAAAAGTTTTAAAAAACTTCTTTAAGTGTTAATATGTTTTAGTAGTCGTTTTCCCGGATAGACCTTAAATTGCAAGAAATGCATTTGACATTTATCGCTTCTACGGTCCCGTAGGGCGAGGGTTATTTTGTTTTGAATTAGTCCATTCGTGAAAACGGCTACTACTAAAACATTTTTAAAGTGTTTTGAAACATTTTCCGCCGCAAAATAATCTTCGTGAAAAACGTGCTAAAAGCAACTTTTAAGTGACACAAATTGCACCTTCCTCGAAAACGCAAAATCTTAGTGGGCAAAAAGATGGGATACTCGACATGCGCGACAGTGATTATCTGTAAAAAATATATGTGAAGCACTTATGGAAATATCTCCTTGACCCAACCAATGGGGCGTCGCAGCCGAGTACCAGCGGGTTCGGTCCCTCAAGATTCGCTTCGGGACCACCAAGATTAGCAGGATTTTTTTAATATAACCCTATGGGTGAAGATGGGGTGACAAACACCTGGTGCCCCCCAGTCCCCACCAAATTTTGTGTCGACATTCCTGGTCAAACAAGTCCCAATCTACCCTGCTCTGCGCGTTATATTGAGCAATTGTTCAAAGGGATAATTAAAGTTCATGATGTTTCGGAAAATAATTTAAATATACCTATTTTTGCTGGAAAATAGTAAAACTAGGAATATCATGGAATTTTTCATTGTATTTATATCAAAATATCAACAGTTTAGTATATCTTATTTTATTTTAATATACTCGTATATCAAGCGACAAATGACATGGAATTCATGAAATCAGGGTGGGCAAAATGTCTTGACTGGGGGGGAAACGGCTGACTGCGGGGGCATTTGCCCCCCCCAGTTAACATGCTAAAATAGGCCTTGGTACCTACACATTATAACATGCGTTTTTGATGGTTCGTATAAGTTTCCAAATTAATACAATCTCTTTAATGTTTGGATCGAGTTGGTCCTGTGTTCTTCAATAATTCGGCTTTAGGCTATATGTATGACATAATGTTATATATTACATGATCGTATGAATTTGTCTCTAATAGCATGTGTCATACCTATTTGTCGCGGTCAAAATTTGTTCGTCAAAGGCAAAGCGCAGGCGGACGAACCTCGCTACGTGCAAACATTCGAACGCGTCTGGGGGATCATTTGGACATTGTAATAGAAGGAAAATCAAGTGGGATGCCTGCTGGGGCTAATCTAATGACGAATAGCAAAGCCTGCGCGATACACTTCAAATCCCACTTAGCAGCATAATATCTTGTAATGTTATAATGTAAACTTAGCTTGCATTGTGATAACTGAATACTGATAGATAACCCTAGTCACCAATGGCTTCACGCATAACGTTTTCATGTCGGAACTTTGGAAGCCAGACTTTTTTTGTAGAAGGTCTGTAGAAGAAACCATACTTTAAAAGTAACACAGCAACCAGCCTCCTTCCAGGACACCTGAAACCGTATTTTGACGAGTTCACTGAGTTCGGAGCGCCATCTGCGGAAGATGGAACGACGAGGGCGACATCTGTCGAGAGTATATAACTAAACATCGAGGAAACGATTGGACAGGGGACTGCAATCATATTGCATCAATGCATATTGGAAAGCGCCATCCTTTCGTCGAATCATTATACTGCGGCTGTTTCATTTATATTAGATCATTATAAAACTTCGCCTTTCGTCGTGCATGTATTTATCTTTGAATCATTCAAATTTAAACCTACTCTTTAGTTTTTACATTTAATGAAACTAGATGGCCTGCATTGTGTGAAGCGCATCCCCATATTGTTCCCCGTATTCCCCATTCCCGTGTTCCGTGTCCCTGTGTCCCGTGTCCCGTTGTCCTGTTCCCGTGTCTTGTTCCCGCGTCCCGTTCCTGCGTCCCTGTCTCGTTCCCGTTTCCGTGTCATGTTTCCCTCCCTCGTAGGTATTCTGTATCCCGTAATGCTTCCTGTACGACTTTATTATGTTCCATTCCCATATTTCACTCCTGGATCCCTTTTATGTCTCCCGTTCCCGCATCCAATTCCTTTCTCTCTTGCCCCGTATCCTGAACCCGTATCCTTTTATCGTATCCTGTCCCGGAAACCATTCCGATTCCCATTCCCGTATCCCATATCCCGTATCCCATTCCCGTATCCCATTCCCGTATCCCATTCCCGCTCATTTCCCATTCCCGTATCCCATTCCCGGTATCCCATTCCCGTATCCCGTTTTCGTATCCCGTTTTCGTATCCCGTTTCCGTATCCCGTTTCCGTATCGCATTCCCGTATCCCGTTTCCCGTATCCCGTATCCCGTATCCCGTATCCCGTATCCCGTATCCCATTCCGTATCCCGTTCCCGTATCCCGTATCCCATTTCACGTATTCTGTTCCCATATCCCATTCCCGTATCCCATTCCCGTATCCCATTTCGCGTATCACCATTCCCGTATCACATTCCCGTATCCCGTTCCGTATTCGAGTTTACGTATCCCATCCCGTATTCCCGTATCCCATATCACGTTCCCGTATCACGTTCCCGTATCCCATTCCCGTATCCCATTCCCGTATCCCATTCCCGTATCCCATTTCCGTATCCCGTCCCCGTGTCTCCGTTCTATCTTCTTGTACTTCCACACCAATAACTGATATCCGATTTTCTCAACCATTTCATCTCCCACAAATGAGAACTTTAACTTTACTGATCGTCGGATGCGTAATTCACGTGTTTTACTGATGCCAAGCGCATTTTTCGAATCTCAAATATCGGAGTTGTTCACTTTAAAGTTGAAACTCTTAGAATTGCCAGCCACTATATGTGAGCTGAGAACTTGTGCAGCTCTGACGGCATCGGCCGCAGCAAAACAAAAACGCAAAGACTGTCCCCTCATGCAGGAAAGACGTCGCACGTGCTCCAAACTTTAGCCCAAACTATACCACTGACACACAGAGACAGTCACACTTTTGATTTTGTGTGGAGAGAAAAAAATCGTTACCTACTTTAGCCTATTGTCGAGCAGTGACCCGCCAAAAGGGAACGGGACGTCGCACAATGCACATACATGTAGTATAACATATGTTTACTATGTATTATGTTATATATATATATATATATACATAATATATATATATAATATATATATATATATATATATATATATATAATTAAGAACGATGAGAAAAAGGCGAGAGAACAACTTACATCCAAATTTAATTTGTTTTGCATCGTTCTGGAACATTGCAATATGAGCACAGACTACAATTTCTGTATCATTGTAATCATACTTTCATAACAGCCATCCATCAAATACTTCTCTTTTTTATAAATTTTAAGTCCGAATGTTTTATATGGATTGGATTTCCGAGGTCAGGGAACCCACGCTAAGCAGGAGCTTGTGTGCGGGCAGGCCCTGACGCCACCACCCGATCGTACATTTCCTGTTGTCGCAGAATTTAGACGAAAAGTTGTACGTGCCCGACATACCTGAACACGCGTTCCGCCCCGCTCACTGACTTTCACCTGAACCTTCAGTGCGACCGCTGCCACCGGCCGCAGGCCATCCCGTCAGGAGCAATTAGCGAGCGCCACGTCGAAGCGACTCGCAACCCGGGCTGCCACTACCGGGATAGGCCAGTAGCCCGGCGCTCTCCCGACTGAGCTACAGGGGCGGACTATATATATCTTTAGAAGGGCTCTGGAATTTACCAGTTTTCAGGTGACTCTGACTCCAACTCCGACTCCGAAATCGACTCCGGCCTTGGATTAGCTGAGGCTATTGATATCGGGCACAAGAAGTGACCACCGCACAGTGGGGCCTTTTCCCGATTAGCCGGAATTAATTAATGACGGCCAAGCTGTCGTCCGCAGTAAAACCAGCTGCGGCAGTTATCGCGAAGAGGAATTCAATTGCGGCACATTGTTTTTAGAGCAAAAATAAATAAAAATAAATAGGGAGGTTGAAAATGGGGCACCGCCTCTGCCTGAGCCGATTTTTTCAAAAATGGCAACAACACGCGCTATTTCAGTTTTAGAATAAATCACAAAATTTAAAGGACGCTGGCGTAACAGTTTAGAAGCAGCAAGCGACAAAACCCAACGGGGTTTCTGGCCCCGCAGGGAATAGGCTTAACCTTGCCTGTATTGACCTCACATAACCTCATCATTCAAAATTGGGCTGTAGCAATGAAAGGGCCCGAGTTTGGGGCGCAGTTTTCTGGGGTCGGACAGCATTCAGAACATTCNTGCGGTTTAAATGCATATACGGTCGTTTCTTAATTCGCCGTCAAACATACGCTAGCGGAGAAAGAAGTCGGACCTTAGTGTGTACCTCAGCAACTGCGGACTGCGGAGGCTGTAGATACGTCCGAACTTTTTGTATTTTTGTATTTGTTCTTTGGGGGGGGCAAATAATGGTTTCGGAAACTGGGGTGGAGTATGCCCCCTGGAACCGCCCCTGATATGTGCAGGCCGCAGGGCTCATTATTGGGTCCACAGTGGTGGGGCCCCCTCGTGACCCGACGGGGACCCTTGAGGTCGTGCCCCCCCCTTACGAAAATCCTGGTTGCGCGCCTGTGCAAAGGTCAAGGTCCAGATGATGTCACACAAGGTCACTGTCACCAATAGGTCAACGAAAGTCTTGTGACACATGTTTTAGGGGTTATTTTACACGTAAAAATCGATAGCAACAGACATTTTTACAACTTGACCCCATAAAAGGTCAAGATCAGGTCATCTATGGTCAAAACTGGAAACTGACTAATATGAATAAACAATGCATGTTTCTATGTCAGTTTTGTCTCATAAATACATAAATGACATTTATATATCTTTATCAGGTAAAAAAAAATGACGTCATTAGCTACTTATGCTTGGAGAGCAATCAGTCACTGAAAAATGAAGATATTACTCTGAAATTTGGTTTGGGTATTTCTCACACTTGGTTCTCGTATATACCTATACTCCAGTTTTTCGAATACCTTACTAAATTTCAATTTTTGGGGAAATTTCCGAAAAAAAAACATTTTTTAAGTAGCTCGGGGGTCAAAAACACAAAATTTTGGAAATCTGAGATTGCCATTTTATAGGGAATTGAATTTCCTTAATTTTTTACTGTTTTGAGTTTGCAATTTGCGTTTAAGCTATGTTTTCTACGATGCATCAAACATTTATCGTTTTTCAACCCAAAATGGCATGACATGACGTCATCAAAACGTCATTATCTCCCAAAGTTATAATTTATTTCCCCTTAATTTTTTTCGGAAGATGTCAAATTGATGTTGGATAAGGTATTAAAACTTTGACGTCGTTATCTGTTATAGTTTTCAAGTTATTGCGGAAATCCTGGAGGGGGGGTAATATTTACCCTCCCCCCTACGCCGCGCGGGTTAATGTCATTTTAGGAGCAACTGGATCCCGTAGTATCGATGCTTGTAGCTCGTGCGGTTTCCGAGTGTTGACTGCTCAGGAGCATATGTTCAGGTGACATTTATGGTTTCCACTGATATTGTGACCTCACTTGACCTTTTCATAGGTCAACCGAGGTCACTGACCTCCTATGACTGATATGTTTTTTTTGCCCTCAGGCAGTTTCTAAGACACTTTGTGACGCTGATTTCAAATTTGTAGACCATTTCACATTATTACATGCTCCACTGTGGTCATGCAGGTCAGCCGAGGCTACTGACCTCCGATGACCTATCATGACGTTTTTGGATTCTGGTAGAGTCTTGAACATTTTGTGACGCATGTCAAATTTGGCATTCATTTTGCATAACTATATATGTTCATTAACAATTATAGCTCGATTATAATTCAATCTCTACACATTCACGATTTGGATGAAATCTGGGTCATTGACATGACCTCAGAGTTCAACTAATGACCCAGGCCTTAAAAATCATTTATCAATGTCTTCTTATCATCACAAGCCACACGCTCGTTTTTGTTTTATCTGCGCCCCAGTGGGCCTCTGAGACAACTTTGCCGTGGTAGGGGTGGGATGGGATCAAAATTACCCCCGTCTAACTAGAAAACTAAAAGGGCTAGAAAGACGCAGGAAAAAAACTTTAGAACGCTGAACGCTCTCGACATGGGCATTCGAAGTGACATTGAGTATTTTTGGCTCAGGTTAATATTGAGGTCACGAGAGGTCATCAAAAGTGAAATGTTCCAGCTTTGAAACTTCGCTTCGAACAATCCCAATTATCTCGGGAACTATGATAGCTAGGAACAAACGCAAATTTAATCGAGAGCTCTTGAAAAATTTAATTGTCATCAGAAGCTCAAATTTTAGCTGGTCAATATTTTAGGCTCAAAAGGTCATCGAAGGTAAAAAATGTCAAATTTGGTAAAACTATTTTTCACAAATAACGTTTTACCTAAAACGACAGCAATGGTCATGACACTATCAAGTTTGTCTCACCAAAACGTGTCGATATAAATGAATGGTGACCTTTTTGGTCAATTTCAAAATTTGTCCTCTGGTCAAGGTTATTTGGTGACCCATGTAGATCATGTTGCATATGGAGCGACGCAAGCCGACAAGATAAATAGAGTGGTGTTATCCGCTTGTCTCTATATTTATTATATCAATAGTTCAGCAAAACATTGCTGATAATCTCAAATGACCTTGCAAAGTTTGGCGGCACTGCGCGCTACCGTTTTCCCTCTATTCTGGAAAAATATCAGGGGGGTCAAAATGAGCACCCACCAGGGTGAGGGTTGATCGAAGCCCCAGATAAATCAGGGGCAAGACGTCAGGGTACCCCTCCCCCCCCCACACACACACATGATCACGTAGGCATCGTGGCCTACCTACGCTAGCGAATAGGATGTGACGTCAGTCACAAATTCAAGTTGGACAAAGAAATTCCATGTCGCTAGCACCTAAAAACATCGACCTTACCGTATTTTTTCACTTACAAGCTCAAACTCGTCATAATTCAAAACTCATCTAAAATAGATTGAGCTTACCATCCGTGGCTGTCACTACGCAGACAAAGAACCAGAGAATGCGATCTAGGACTCGTTTTGGTTTGATGAGGAACGATATTCCACCTAAAGCGATTTTTGTGCAACGGGTGTGCATTTAGGAACCGTACGTATATAGGGACTTTTACCCTACATTTGAGACCACTTTGTAAGATAATAGCCTCAATCCAGTGACGTAGACAGGGGGCACAGGGGCCATGCCCCCCCCCCCCTGAGCAAAATAAATTAACACTAGATAGAATGGGATTATCTGACGAACCGACCCGACCCCTGTCAGCAGTAACATGGTCAGCAGTTATATGGCTCAGGAGCAAAATGTGATTTTTTTCCGATATACCTGAGAAAATCCTAGCTACGTGCCTGTCTCAATCTAAGCCTTAGATTGAGATACAAAGTCTTAGACTAAGGCTTTGGATGGAAAGTATGGCCCATGAACTCAAATATTTATATTTTAACCTTTAACCTGACCGTGATCCGACATGTGGCCTTATTAGGACAATTTCGCGTATGCTTTAAATGCGTCTTATTGAGAGCTTTCAATTGCTTCCTTGTGCGTAGCTCGTTTATATGGTTGTTATTGGTTCGGAAGATAACGAGGGGCGAACCCCCAGCCAATGCTGGGTTAAGCTTGGCAAGGGGCCTCACAGACCGATCAAGGCCCCCCAGGGCTGGCTGAGGGCTTCCTCAGGCCGATTGAGCCCCACCCCCCTTTATGCCGACCAGATCCCCACAGACCGCTGACCGACCATGGTTTCTCAGACCCAGTGGCGCACGCAGGGGGGGGGTCAAAGGGGTCAGCTGACCCCCCCCCGAAATTTATGAGGGGGCCCGCATCAAAAAGACCCGTATTCTGGCCCATACATAGCGGGGAGGGGCCCGGCCTGGGAAGGCCTGATCGAGGCAGAGGCCCGGTGCTGGAAAAAGCGTGATATGGGCCGTCAGAACGAGGACCCGTCCTTGCGTTATATTGATGCGGGCCCGTTTCTGGAGGGCCCGGTTAGTTCAAGGCCCGATCGAGCAGGGGTCCGGTGCTGGACAAGAGGCGTGGCATGGGGCCCGGTCATGGACGAGAACCCGGTCACAAAACACTCAGGGTCGGTCCTTGCATATTCTTGATACGGGACCTTTTTCTGGTAGGGCCCGGTCTTGGCAGGTCCGATTCGAGGCAGGGGCCCCCGGGCTGGCAAAGGCGTGATATGGGGCCCGGTCAGAACGAGGGCCCGGTCCCTTGCGATTCGTTGATGCGGGCCCGTTTCTGGTAAGGGGCCCGGTCTTGGTCAGGCCCGATCGAGCAGGGGCCCGGTGTTGACAGAGGGTGGCTAATGGGGCCCGGTCAGGACGAGGGCCCGTCACAAAACAGGCCCGGTTCCTGATATTTTCTTGATACGGGCATTTTTCTGGTAGAGGCCCGGTCTTGGGTCAGGTCGATCGAGGCAGGGCCCGGTGCTGACAGAGGCGTGGCATGGGGCCGGTCAGGACGAGGGGCTTGGTCACAACAGAAGCCCGGTCCTTGGCCATTTATTCTGATACGGGCCTTTTTTTCTGGTAGGGCCCGGTCTTGGTCAGGGTCCGATCGAGGGCAGGGGCCCGGGGATGGCAAAGGCTGTGTGGTATATGGGGCCCGGTCAGGACGAGGGGCCCGGGTCTCCATACATATTCTTGATACAGGCCCCTTTCTGGAGGGGCCCGGGTCTTGCGTCAGGTCCCGTTCGAGGCAGGGGCCCGGGGGCTGTGCAAATGCGATATGGGCCCGGTTCAGGACGAGGGCCTGGGTCCATGGCATATTCTTGATACAGGCCCCTTTCTGGTAGGGGCCGGTCTTGGTTCAGGTCGATCGAGGCAGGGGCCCGGGTGCTGACAGAGGCGTGGGCATGGGGCCCGGTCAGGACGAAGGGCCCGTCAACGACAGGGCCCGGTCCTTGCATTCTTAATACGGGTCTCTTTCTGGGGGGGGGGGGGGGCGCAGAAGGCCCGGTTTGGTCAGGTCCGATCGAGGCAGGCGCCCGGTGCTGGCTAAGGCGTGATATGGGGCCGGTCAGGACAAGGGCCCGTACACAACAGGGTCCGCTCCTTGTGAATTCATTTGTATACGGCCCCTTCCTGATAGGGGCCCGTTCCTTGGTAGAGGCCCGATCGAGGCAGGGGCCTTGGTGCTGGACAGAGATATGAATGGGGCCTGGTCAAGACGACTGCCCGGTCACAACAAGGCCCGGCCCTGGCATATTATTGATGCGGGCCCGTTTCTGGTGGGGGCCCGCACTTGGCCAGGGCCCGATCGAGGTAGGAGCCCGTTGCTGGTAACTGCGTGGATATGGGGCCCTGGTCCAGGATTATGGCCAGGCAACAACAGGGCCCGCCTCCTTTGTAAATTATTGATGAACGGGTCCCGTTTCTGCGGTGGTCCGGTCTTGGTCAGGCCCGGATCGAGGCAGCGGGCCCGGTGCTGCAGTAGGCTGTGGGCATTGTGGCGCCCAGTCAGGACGAGGGCCCGGTCACAAGAGGGCCCGGTCCTTGTATAAACGGGCCCCTTTCTGATAACAGCCCGTTCCTGGTAGAAGCCCGGTGATGGCAGATGCGTGATATGGGGCCTGGTCAGGACGAGGACCCGGTCACAATAGGGCCCAGTACATGCATGTTCTTTATACGGATCCTTTCTGATAAGGCCCTGTTTCTGGTAGAGGCCCGATCGAGGCAGGGGCCCGGTGCTGGCAACCTGCGTGATCTGGGGCCCGATCTGTCCAGGGCAGGTCACAACAAGCCCACTCCTTGCAAATTCTTTGATACAAGCCCGTTACTGGTAGTGGCCCGGTCTTGGTCAGGCCCGGCTCGAAACAGGGACCCTATTTGCTACCACAGGGCGTTTGATATGGGCCCCGGTTAGGACGAGAGCCTGGTCAGTGGTCACAAACAGGGTACGTTCCTGCATATTCTTAATACGGTCCCGTTCCTGGTAGGGGCCCGGTTTAGTCAGGCCCGATCGAGGCAGGGGCCCACCTGCTAGCAAAGGCGTGATATGGGACCCGGTCAGGTCAAGTCTGAAGTCTCTGACTAAAACTAGAGGCTATAAGCAAGCATGAACTACATTTATTACTTAAAACTGATAGATATGCGTTTTTTGTGTTTGTTTCCCATAGGGTTACATTGCACAGGTCAATAATATGAATTGGCCTTAGGCCACCGATATAGAAAATCCGAAATATTGTAAGCCCTAATGACCTCATGACGTGCCATGAGTTGCATGTCACTCGATTAGCCATTTGGCCGGTGGTGCTGACCTGAAGCTGCTTTCTTGGTCAAAGGTCAGTCGTTTGGTCCTGATCCTAGGTTAGCCTACCGTGACCTGGTTGGGACCCATTTGTTGCCAAAACGTGGCTTAGCTACTCATTTCAAGTTGCGAAAGTTCCAAGTAAAATAACCCTGGCGTTTTCTGATTAAGGTGGAAAAACGTAGGGGCGTAAAAACGCCGTCTCCGAGCGCCTCCAGGGCTAATTCCCATTTATTGGTTGTACGAAACTTCCTAGCCCGCCGCCGGGGCCCGTGCTCGGCGCCACCTTCCTCGTGCCGGGGGGTGTTTAGACACCCCCCCCCTAAACTCGGCTCCTATGGACCTAGACATAAACCAAAAATACCGTTCGAGAGCTCGTCAAAAGGGATTTGGAAAACTATTTCGTTGAAAAATTTTGCTCAGGTCAATTATTAGAGGTCATCCGAGGTCATCAAAGGTCAAATTTTCCTCAATTTTCCAGATTTAGGAATATTTCTCCAGATATCCCCAAATATCTCGGAAACTATTGATAGCTAAGTAATCAGTGTACAGAAGCATTAAGATAGCTATTTAAATTTGGCAATCGCATGTATGTCCTCCAAATTTCATCTCAGGGTCAATAGTTTGGGATCCAGAGGTCATGCAAATAGTCAAAAAAATGTAGTTTTGGTAAAATATGTTTTCCTGAATAGCTTTTTTATTCTAAAAATGGACACATAACTCAATTCAAACACTATCGTTGTTCCTCTCGTCAATACGCTTTGAAACATATGACATGATGACCTCGTAAGGGGCAACTTTCAAAATTTTGACCTCAGGTCAAGGTCATTTGGTGACCCAGATAGGTCATGTTGCATATGGGGCGACGCAGACAGACGATACAAATACAGTAGTGATAAATCCGCTCGTCTCTATCTTCATTATATCAGAAGTTATTAGCAAATCATTGCTGATGACCTCAGATTGGACCTCAAGATGACCTTGTAGAGATCTTTAGAAGCAAATCGCACCTAGGTCATCAGAATGAGCTAAAAAAACATGATTTCTGAAAAAATCAGCCTGATTCCAATGCATTACTTTCCAGAATAGAAGCATCTGTTTATTTTCATTTCCACTTATAATGGGGGTCAGGAAATTGACCTGGACCTTAGGTCCCGATATCGAAAATCCGAGATATACAAATTGTAGATAGTCATTGCTCTTAATGAAACCTGAAGTAGAAAACCAATCCGCTAAAAACTGTGACTTTGGTGGAACCACAACTTTTTTGGAGTTGGGGTCACTTGGCCTAGCCGTGACCTGACCTGACATGACATATTGTCAAAACTTCTTTTTGAAGCTGGACAAAAGAATTTTTGAACAGGTACTGAAAATTGGCGGCGGCTACGCGCCGCGTTTTCCCGATATTCCAGGAAAATACCTGAGGGTTGGGTGTCTAAACACCCCCCCGGCCCGGCGGCGGGTAGCGTAGTTTTATTCGGGACTTTGCCGTCGAAAGGCTGGGACTTTTAAACCTGTAGACGTAGAGGACATGAATCTGGGAGGTTAGAAAGGATAAAGCGACATCATTTGGCCATATTTATAAAATTACATCAATTTCCGAAGAGGTAATTCATTCATGCCTAGTGCCTAGATAATATTAAGTACCGTGTAAACGCGGTTTCTATTTGCACTACGCTTTACGCATAAGCATCTCAAACGTCTATGGGGTTAGCCAAAGAATACTGTAACGCTTAACTTTGCGATTGATAAAATGCTTCGCTATTTGGCCACGCGGAATGTTTCATCGTCAATACTATAGAGATGTGCCTACCTAGGAAGAAGGAAACGATGACTTTTAGTGTCCAAGCCCATCAAGGATAATGGGTAGCAGATCTTCCGAAAAAACACCTCTAGTTATAATGACGTTTAAAATTTGGTTCACCGTGCTTCTCTTATTTTGACCAAACTCCAGAAAGCCTGCGTGCGTGCCCCCCCCCCCCCCAACACCTTTTTGTTAGTGCAAGCTTGCCAATTGACACGGCGTTGGCTCTATAGGCTAATAACAATTATTGACCAATTGCATTGCGATCCTTTGAGTTATCGTTTCCCTCACCGTCCTCTGAAAGTTGTTGACCCTTATCGGTCTCTGAAAGGTCAAAAATCAATGATGTCGTTCATGACGTATGTGCTCATTTGAAATCTCTAGTAGAGTAGAATACATTTTAATAGTTCGGTGAAATGCTTTAAATTAAACAGTTTTTCGTTTTGAGAGTCATAAACATCTACCAAAACCAAGCCTTCAATAGAGCTATTGAAGGCCATGGTTTGTGTAGATGTTTATGACTCTGAAAACGAAAACTATTGAGTTAAAAGCATTTCAACTACATTAAAGTTTATTCTACACGACTAGAGCTTTCAAAAGAGCACATGCGGATGTATGTACGACTTTGATTTGTTACCGTTTGGGTAGGGTCAACAACTTTCGGATGTCCGAGGGGAACCAAAGTTTAAAGGATCGCAATCAAATTTGTCTTACTTGTATTGATCTATAAGAGGAAAAAACGCTCGTTGACAATTTGCAAGCTTGCAACAGATAAAAATATTGTTTACACCATTGAGCTTGCGCAGCTTCCAGACAGCCATGCAGCAAAACTGGTTGGACCACTGCAGGGCCGTGCAGGGCCCTGTATCCGTTGGTTATGCCTTCCCAAGTCTATTGCGCGAGACCCCTCCACATGTGTTGCGATGCTGTTATGTTGAAATCAGCCATGCTTAAATGCGCTAACTGATCAACAAATACCAGTACAAAAAAATACCTAATTGGGGTCACCAGTCACCCACTTCTGTGTGTTGTCACTGACCTCATTTTGTCAATCTCGACAGTTGCATGCACATCAGTAGCATTACGCACCTAAAAATTTCGCACATCGTAGCACACACGGTCATGGGTGTCATTTCTATAGGCCTGTAGGGCCAGGACCCTACCAATAATTTAACATTTTAGCATTAGTTCCACGGCGTTGCATGGCAAGAATGACATTACAATATATAAGGTTAGCAATGAGGCCTTACCAATAATTTTCAGAAAATGACGCCCCTGTACACAATAACCTTACACGACATTGACAACAGGTGGTTCCACCACGTGCGGGGGACGGTGGGTAACGTGTTTCCCCCGATTTTATTTGGACTTTTAACATTTACGGCCTACGGGCGATTGATGGAAATAATTCGACTTCTAATGCCTCTGCCCCCCCCCCCGCCCCATTTTGGAACGTCGCGGAAAGCTCTAGATTGACAAGACAATTATCATGTCCTAAGATCCCTGTTTAAGGGGGCCCGCTAAAAAGCAAGTGACCGAAATCTTGCAAAGTTTTACAAAACGGTGTTGGGGGGCCCGCTCTTAGTGCTCTGACCCCCCGAAATGGAATCCTGCGTGCGCTACTGCTCAGACCGAACAACATAAGCCCCTCTGGACGACCTAGCGCCCTCTTAGGTCTAACAAGGGATCTCTAAGGCTAACTGAGGGTCCCTCAGGCCGTCCCAGGGTCCCCCTTAGGGCGACCGGGAGCCCCTTAGGCTGACTAGGCCTCACAAGCCAACTGAGGGTCCCTCAGGCCGACCAGCCTAGGGCCACCTCAGGACGACCTAGAGCCCTCTTGGGCAAGTCAAAGGCCCTGAGGCAGACAGGGCCCTTCAGGCCGACAGGGCTCCTCTGGCCGACCGGGGACCCTCTTAAGCCTAGCAAGGGCGCTCTTACTTATTAGGCAAAGAAATGGACCCCTCAAGCCGACCCGGACTAGGGGCCCTCTCAAGCCTAACGAGGATCCTCTTAGGCTAACTGAGGGCATCCCGGGCCGACCGAGGGCTCACTCGGGCCGACTCAGGGCCTCTCAGCTCAGTCCGAACAAGGACTTTAGTCTTTACGGACAAGGACTGGTAACAGGTAAGACTCCGGGCCCTCCGAGCCCCTTGGTCGCTCGGCCACTTTGGGCCGACTGGCCTCTTCCATTGGCCTCTTCCATTGGGTCGCAGGGCCCCTCAACCCAATGGAGGTTGACGTGCACCCTGTGCCCCTCCCCCTGGCTGCGCTCCTGTACCAGGCACGTAGCCAGGATTTTTCTCAGGGGGGGGGGGGCACGTCGGAAAAAATCCCATTTTGCTCCTAAAATCTCATTCTATCTAGGTGAAATTCACATTTTGCTCCTCAGCCGTATGCTGCTGATGACGGGGGGTAGGGTCGGGTTTTCAGAGAATCTCATTCTATCTAGTATGAATTTATTTCGCTCAGGGGGGGGGGGCACATGGCCCCCGTGCCTTGGCTACGTCCCTGTCCTGTACGCCTACGCACGTTGCGTATACCCAAGGCCCTATAACAACGTATGCCTAGCGTATACCTAATACAAAAATACACGTCAAGGCTAGGAATACTTTTATAGCGAGAAATTACTGTTCTTGTTTCTTATTTGGTAGCAATATGGTTACACTACTTTGTTTCGAAAGTGGCGGGGCTGAGACTCATAAGACGCAGTATTTTACTCGGCCGTCGGGCTTCTGTTTGTGACCTTATTTGGTCACAAAATTATGGTCATGACTCATGAGCTGAATGTGCTCTCTTGTATGGCGTGAAATTGGCTTAAATGCATTTATTGTGACCTTCCATGCATCTATTGTGGTTAGACATTGTGCTGAAATACTGTGGTTGCTAACAGTATACCTACCAGCCAGCCTTATATACCTGTATATAAGACTACAAAGCCATATATGCTCCTTGTAACTTGTTTGGTTGGCTTGCTTGTGCCAAAATTTAACCGGCAATGGTCATTTCACACACAAAGTAAATTTTTGTTTTTTACACAGTATTGTTCAGCATGACATTGACATCATTGATTCCATTGTTTTTCTAGGGTGTTATTGATATGCATTACAAGAGTCAACACACTTAGTGACTAAGGTGAGATTTTTTTTTACTTGGGCCAATTAAATCAACAATTTGTAGTGTGCTTCAGTATTTTTTCAGATTAGATGGTGTTTTGTGGATTTCAAAAGGGTTAATGTCAACTTAAAATAGGGATAACAGTATCACACATAGTGTAGACACTTCCAAACGCCAAACGGCAAACACCAGACTTCATTATGTTGTTTGTTTGTTTGTTTATGGGTGAAGAACCATGTTGATGTCCTCTTGGGACCAACTTTCTAATTGTCTTGTTTCTAGTCCTTTTTTGTCAGTTGTCACTTGTTAGTCAAGTTGTGTCTTTGCAATATCTTCCACCAGTGATGTTTGTCACACAAGCGGAGACTTCATGATATTGAAACTCAAGTCAGTGTGTCTGTACTGTCTACATCAATAATTGGAATAACATGAATAGTCAGATGCTATGACATGTCATGTCTGCAATAATAGCTGTTTTCCATAGATATGCTTTGTTCGGCAATGAATAAATGCTTAGGCAATCAATTAGTTAGGACATGTCTATGTCAATGGCTATGTAAAAAAAAATAAAAAATACAGCTATTGTCTTTAAAGTTGCTGTGTCACTCCCTGGCATCACAATGGTCCAATGGATGGTCTGACAGCAGGTATTATACTTTTGCATGGGATGCAGACTTGTGAATTATTCAAATTTTATTGAATGATTCAATCATGATTCACTGGCAAACATGAATGATTCAATCATGATTCAATCAGTTAACAATACCACTGATATTGATTCACAGTGATTCACAGGTTTACGTGAATCAATCATGAATGATTCATTCAATGAATCATTCATAAATGATTCAATCACAATAATGATAAGTGCAAATAACAATGCATATTTTTGGAATGAGGGTGTTTACAGACCTGATGAAGGTGCTGAAAGTGATCTTCACTTGTGTTGACTGTTGGCTCAGTTCCATTCCCCATTAGGAGGGTGGCCTATTGTTTGTATAATTTCTGCTGTTCCCCCCCCCCCCAAAAAAAGAAGATTGATTGTGCTATGCATGGTTCAATAACCTATTTTCTTTGTATGAGTGATTCAATCAATGATTCATTGAATCATTCTTGACGAGGTGAATCGATTTATGAATGATTCACATGAAATAAGAATGATTCAATACAAAATAATTATTCAATCAGAATTATTCACAAGTCTGCATGGAAGGTGTTTGTAAATTAATAATTGGTGGCCAAGATGTCATCTTGACTGGTTGCATTGTGTTGAAAATTCTCCAAGCTATCCATTATAAAGCGAGGCTAACATGCTCATTGTCAAGTAAGTTCGTTAACCCGCGCCGGGCCGGTGCTCGGCGCCACCTTCCTCAGCCCGGGGAAGGAGTCGTTTCGACGCCCGCCTTCTAACTCGGCTCCTATGGGACCTAGACATAACCCAAAAACACAATTCGAAAGCTCGTCAAAAGGGATTTCGAAACTATTTTGATGATTTTTTTTTAAGGTCATTATTAGGGTCACCAGACGTCATCAAAGGCCAGATTTTTCAGATTTAGGATTTAGCTCCAGATACCCCCCAATTATCTCGAAAACTATGATAGCTAGAAGCAACGGAAACGAGTTATAGATGGCTTTGGAAATTTTCAATCGCCATCATGTCCTCAAATTTCAACTCAGGTCAATAGTTTGGGTCCCAGAGGTCACCAAAAGTCAAAAATGTTATTTTTTATTATAACTGTTTCACAAATAACAGTTTACTTTAGTAAGATACTGAAATAATTGTGACACCATCGTGTTTGTCTCGTCAAGACGCTTCGAATGATGTATATGATTACCAGGTTAGGTCAACTTAGAAATGTGACCTCAGGTCAAGATCAAGTGGTGACCCAATAAGATCATGCTGCACATTGGGAGACGCGTATTGACAAGATAAACACACTGATGCTGTTTTCACTTCTCTATCTCAATTATATCGAGAGTTATTTACAAAAAGGTGTTGATGATCTCGGATGACCTCGGCTGACCCTGTAGGGATACCAGAACAAAGACTGCACCTTGGTCTTCAAGCATGCTATACTAACATGTACAGAAGGAATGGCGATATCATGGCGTGTCCTCAGGAATGAAAAAGCATTTGAATATGTCCACATTGACTTATAAGTAGAGTTCAAGAAAATGAACCTGACCTTAGGGTCACCATATTAAAAAAAATTCCGAGATAAAGACATTGTAGGTAGTAATGCTCTCATGAAATCCTGTAAGTACGAAACCGATCAACCAAAAACTCTGGCTTTGATAGGACCGCAAACTTTTTTGGAGACGGGGTCACATGACATGGCCTGGTGACCTGACCTGATACGACCCAAAGTAAAAAATAGCGAAAGCTGGGCAAAAAATGAATGAACATTGAACAGGTACTGAAAATTTGGCGGCGCTACGCGCCGCCGTTTTCCCGCTATCCAGGAAAAACCTGAGGGGGGGCTAAACGCCCCCTCCCGGCCCGGCGCGCGTTAACCTTCCCCCCACTGGGAGGGGGGTGTTTGAACACCCCCTCCTGTTTTATCAAGATAACGAAAAAAACAGCGGCGCGTAGCGCCGCCAAATATGGCATGACTAATAATTTATCCTTTCCGCACATTTTGCGAAAACTCAAGTTTCGCATCGGGTTAGGTCAGGTCAAGTGACCCCACCTACCAAAAAGTTTGCGGTCGTGCCATGACCACAGTTTCTAACGGATCGATATCAAAACTTTTTAGGATTACATCAAGTTATCGTATCTACATGTGTATCTCGGATTTGTATACGGGACCTGAGGTCGGTCAATTTTGTGACCTCCCCATGTTCAATGGAGACAATTATTAAAATGTTTTTCTTTTTCGACGATATCAGTCCATTTCCTCTGGGACAATGTTATAATAGGGAATTATGTTGATTCCAAGGCAGGTTTTGCGCTCAGGGACCCTTACGGGGTCATTGATTTGTCATCCGAGGTCACCAACACCTTTCGGCAATAACTCTAACATAATGAAGATATAGAAGATGTAACTTTCACCAGGTGTGTTGCTCGATTTAAGACACATCTCCTGATATGCAAAATGACCTACTTGTTCACCACTTGGGGACCTTGAACCTGAGGTCATTTTTATTGACCTAACATGGTCAAAATTGACATATTCAAAGCGGCCTTGACAGGACAACACATGGTGTTAAAACAATCGTTATCTATTGATATAGTAAAGTTATTTTGAAAGGTATTTTTTTGCCAAAAATAAGCATTTTGACTTGTATGACCTCGTAGAGCCTAACTTTACCTTGAGGTCAATTTTGAGAGCACAGATGCGAATTGCAAAATTTCAATGGCTAGCGATTTTTTTTTTAACGTTTGTTTCTAGATAGCATAGTTTCCGAGATATTTGGGGTTTTCTGGAGCGATGTCCTAAATCTGGAAAATTTGACCTTCGATGACCTCTGGTGACCTGAGTTTTGACGTTAGCGGAAAAAAGTATTAAATAGTTTCGAAATTATTTTTGATAACGGTTCTATTTTTTTTTTTGTTCTACGTGCTATAGGAGCCGAGTTAGAGGGGGTGGGGGGTGTTCAAACACCCCCTAGTCGGGCGAAGGAAATGCAGAGGCCCAGTGGGGCGCGGGTTAACGGAACACTGCCACCTTAACATTATATTTGAGTTGAGATAACCATTTTCCGTGCCTGGCATTGAAATTATGCATGGTATAAGTTAAAACAACCATAACGGAACACTGCCACCTTAACATTATATTTGAGTTGTGATAACCATTTTCCGTGCCGGGCATTGAAATTATGCATGGTATAAGTTAAAACAACCACCGAGGGCGAATCGCAAATAAATTTTAGTTAGGTTTTGACATCTGCAAAATCGGGGTCCCCAGTGTATTTGATCAGATTTCGTCGTCACTCTTTACTAAATGTTGATTACAGTCGACTTGTTTTACCTTTGGCCATACATTAGCCATACACTAGTCATGCATATGACAGCGAGAAGGTTTTCTCTGTCTCCCAAAATTCCTTCATATGATGTCATCAGCCCAAATATTAAAACGTATTTTTATTAAATTGATTATTGAGCACGGTTTGTGTGAAACAAATGTCATAATCGTGTTCGGCAGCAATTACTTCATTTTAAGCACCACAAGCAGCGTACATTTGAGAACTTTTGAGAAAGTGGCAGTGTCCCTTTAAGTAGGTTGACACATCAGGGTAAAGATCAAACACACATGCATACAAACCGTTGCAATCATTCAATCACACGCATCCAAGTCACGCTCGCCGGACAGTCGCCCTATCAGTCGCGCGCTGCCACCACCAGATGGCGGTTCAGCGCTGCCACCACCAGATGGCCCTCGGCGCTTTTCAGAAAGACTGTACGAATCGGTCCGTCACAGCAGTCGGAAGGGCGCTGTGCGGCTCGGCGGTGCGGTACGCCAACTGCCGCTGGCCACACGCATTCCTGCCATGAATAAGAGACTACCTGGATACGTCACTCATCGCGGCTTCCATTGATCCTTGCGACACCGCGACTGCCGTGGTGGCCACCTTGTGGCGAAACTGCGAGCCAAGAACGTACACGACACGACACTCCGCTCGCTGGTGAGCGCGCTGCGGTGGGGACAGTGTTGGATTTGATGAACAGGTACTGCAAATTTGGCGGCGCTACGCGACGCCGTTTTCCCGCTATCCAGGAAAAGCCTGAGGGGGGCGTCTAACCCCCCCCCCGGCCCGGCGCGGGTTAAAGGAACACTGCCACCTTAACATTATATTTGAGTTGAGATAACCATTTTTCGTTCCCTTTAAAGGGAGTGTGCCTACTCTTTTGAAATGTCAAATATATTTTTATCTACTCGGATAAAAAGCCAATGGTCTCGCATTTATTGGTTACGATAAAATTCATGCGGATAGGAGCCCTTAGTTTGAAGTTTTTATCTCTAATTTTATATTTTGCATTTTGCTTTGTTTCAAAACTACAATAAAGAGAGCGAGTCGTCACATAATACAGGTAGTAGGGAAGATGGACCGTATAAATGCGTTGCGCGACTAAAGACGCACTTAAAACTAACGCTTTATGAAGCTCTAGAGTTTGTATGGGTTTGTTTACAGTCATCAAGGATCTTGTTTTCGCGTCATAGGTCTGGTTATCAGTTGGCGCCTCACTCGACTGTTGGTTTCGTCCATATTGAGCCTCTTTATGTATATGCCACTAATTCATATGCTAGCGTTATTTGTCCTAATTTTTAAGAAGCTCAAGTGCTATCTCCGAGGAATAGCGAAAGCTCGGTCTCGACGTGTGCGACTAGTCATAATCTATCAGATACTGCCAGTATTCTGGTGTATTTGGCGACTTTGAAAAATATCTCAAGGCAAACTAAAGTTGAATCTGGGGAAATGAAGCATATGGATAAATTCGAGAAAATATCTGTATCTACAGAGACTTATTCCATAAGTCAAGCGAGACTTTCACATGGACATGTGTAAGGTAGGACACATCCCCCTTCTACAACCACCACAATGGGGGTTATCGGTGTAACTGCAGTGCGCAGGATCTATTCTTAGCTCGCAATCCAGTGCATTGTCAGCAAAAAGTTCGGTATGACTCCAGCGTTGTCATAAAACCGACCAATATTCACAATGACAACTTGTTGATGTCTGGTCCATAAGTAGCTCTTAGTTTGGTCCTTCGGCTTGTGTTCTAATGATATGTGGTCTCTGTACCGTGAATGTCCTTTTACCGTTCGCGCGTCTAATCATGGTTAGATCCAGTCATAGCGGTGCCCTAAAACCAGGATCATCATCATAATAGTGGATCCTTTGTGTTGTATTGTGGCGTTCTGGTGGCGGTATCTAGTGGTCTGTAGCTGTACTTCCAGGGCCGCGCTACAAGCTTAGATTAGCGTGGGTCCTGACAGGAAACCCAGCACATTAAAACATTCTAACTAAATACATGTACTGAAAACAACGTATGGTAGTCGTTGCACAATGAACAAGCTCCCCCATAAACAACACGTGTTTGGGTGATTGTTATCGTTGGTATCGAGATGTGCGGTGTCTAATGTTGGATTTTCCTGCCCCCTCAGACAGCAGCCATGCCGGAGACCCTGGGAGTGCCCAGTCTGCAGGACGTTTGCATGCAGCGGTTCTGTCTCCACCTATCGGAGCTGGCCATCACCTCTGACCAGATTCTGGCCGAACAAACACCTCAACAGGTGGCAACACCACATGGTGGAGAGTCTAGAGCGAAGGAGACTGGTCAGAGCTCTAGTCACAAGACAGGACAGGAAGATGCACAACAGGCAGCCAAATCAGATGTCACTCAGGAAACTGAACAGGAGGCCGGGAAAGAGTATGGTGGTGAGAGTGCTGAACATGAGCAGCAACATGATGCTGCGCCAGTGAGAAATGAGGTGTCAGGGAAAGTTGAGCATGAAGCTGGAGAGTGCAGACAACCAGCAGTTGAACAGGAGGGTAGAGAGTGCAGAAACCCAGGAGTTGAACAGGAGGGTGGTTTGAAGCCTTTACAGCGGACTGGACAGGGTACTTTAGAGGACAGTAGACATAAGGACGGAAACGATGTAGAGCAAGAGATCCGCGCCTACCTTCTTCGCAATGTCCCTCCCTGTTTCTTTGAGCAGCTGATGCATGACACCCTCACCATCATCAACAAGCATTTCTACAACCCAAAGTAAGTAAATATGCCCAGTATTCTATTTCATGTTTTTCTCAGCGTGCATTTTCATTAAAAGCTTCCCTAAAAACACATAAGATATAATCACAAATATACAAATCACCCGTCTGACATATCACCCCTGCACATCGCACATTGTCTACAACAATCAGCCGTCACATCCAAATCACATCAACCGTTACACCTGGATTACAGCAGTGATTATAGTGGAAGCCGCTGGGAGACTGACATAAATAGCTTTCGTGCATCTCTGACATTATTTACTCTGTCATTCCATATCGCAACATACTTTTAAATCTCAAACATTTTGCTAATACAACTTTTAAATCCTTCAAGGTCCTCGCTGTCGTAAAATGTTTGACTGACGATACACTGTTTGGCGTAACATATAAATTACGTGGGGTGACACCGGTCCACGAACACACCTGAACAGTACAGCTATGCTACCGAGTACCGACGTAAAAATGCAATTTGTATAGCTTCCGATTGAGAACGTCAGAAAGTGTATTTCCGAAATTGTTGAGCTGTGTACATCTGTGTGTGCACAAGTTACACGCATCAATACTACGTGACGCCAGTTGTGCCTGACACCTTGAGATACAGGTCATAGGTCACGGGTCATGAGGGGGTAGAAGTTTGACAATTTCCGAATATGTGAAATTGTTCCAAAGTAGTGTACGCAAAGTGTCATCGCAATCGGTTGATAAAAAATACGCGAGTTATTCCCGAAAAAAAAACGAGGGAATGGCATCCCCTGCACTGGCGAGTGGTCATCAAAGGACAGTGTATCTGCCAATGACAGGCACGAACGGACAATTTGTGTCATACCTACATGTCAGACTCTGTCATGTATATTTTAATCAGCTTGGTTGGCCAGTGGCTACGTCATGTCTGACCCAGTGACCCGTCTGTACTGTCTGTATGTACCTGGTGTGGCCTCTCTATGCACCTCGTGAGTGATCTACACGTACCTGATGCGTCCGGCAGGTACAAGTGCCGCCGGCCGGCTATGGTGGCGGTGACCGGCTGGCTGCTCGGGGACCATGTGCGCCACCTCAGCCTGGACCAGTGCCGCATGCTCTGTGATCGCCTGGCCGTGCCGCTCGTATTCCGCTGCCTGCGCCACATGCCCCGGCTGCAGCTGTTGGCCATCGGCCGGCTCAACTTCTGGAAAATTCCGCAGCTGGACCTGTTGTCCGGCATTCTCAGCGGTCAGTCTCGTGGCCCTTCTCTCTTCCAGTCCAGCTGCCCGTCGGTTGTATGCGTCTCCTGATCGTGATGCCGGCCCGTGGGGCCTGTTTTCTAGTTCAGCTCTCCTCGCAGGCCCGCGTGTCTTCACCCTCGGGCCTCGGGTCCCCTGGATATTGTCTGGAGACCGGCTCATTAGGTCGTCCGAGACGTCGTACGCTGCCAAGAACGTGCCATATCAAGGCTATGCAATATGTTCATAACTCGGCTCTCATAGTTCGGTGCCGCTCATAGTTTGTTGGTCATTATGTACTTTCCACTAAATGTGTTCATGTTTTAAGATATTCTGAATGTTAGCTAACTACGGTAAATTGTGTCGGTCAACGTTAAGCCTGACATCGTTACCTGTCCTGACCTGTGTACAGGTCTGACCTGCCTGTCCTGTCCTGTGTACAGGTCTGACCTGTCCTGTCCTGTGTACAGGTCTGACCTGCCTGTCCTGTGTACAGGTATGACCTGTCTGTCCTGTGTACACTGTGCGTACAGGTCTGACCTGTCCAGCTGTCCTGTGTCCAGGTCTGACCTGTCCTGTGTCCATGTCTGACCTGTCCTGTCCTGTGTCCAGGTCTGACCTGTCCTGTCCTGTGTACAGGTCTGACCTGTCCTGTCCTGTGCCCAGGTCTGTCCTGTCCTGTCCTGATCCTGATCCTGTTCTGTGTCCTGTGTCCTGTGTACAGGTCTGACCTGTCCTGTCCTGTGTACAGGTCTGACCTGTCCTGTCCTGTGTCCAGGTCTGCCGCGGCTGACGGCGCTGCGCCTGGAGTACATCTGCCTGCCGGAGATGGTGGCGGGTCTGGCCGAAAAGTGCCCCCTGCTGCAGGAGCTCAGTCTGAAGGACTCTGAGAAGGTCACTGACCGCGAGGTGCCCGACATCCGGCGCTGTTTACACCTGCGCTCCCTCAACATCAGCGGCACGTCGGTCACAGGTGGGACTCTGTCGAGTGTCGTCGCTGTTGTACCGGGTCACAGCCTCACGCTCTGATGCCACCCCACGCCGTCCCACTCTGTGTGGTCATCTGTGGAAACTCGCATTGCATTACAGTATCTCATTCTTAGTCTATTGCGACGTTGTTGGCGCGCCCATAAAACAATCATCGTCGTTATCAGTCTATTGAGACCTATCACTTCAGATAACATTGCATTCAAGTCCGGCATATATACATATGATGATGTATATGTAATGATGATGCATAGAGATTACATTTGCATTTGGGCATTTAGCATGTTTTACAAATAGAGTATAGAGGCACTCCAATAATTATTGCTGACAGTCTCACAATTGTTCACCATTAGCTATTGTTGAGACTATACTGTATGCTTGTCGTCACCAGGTGCCGGCTCCTGGGAGATCCTGTGCTCTGCCGTCACTCACCTGGTTCTTGGCGCCTCCAGGTGCCGGCTCCTGGGAGATCCTGTGCGCTCTGCCGTCACTCACCTGGTTCGAGCACTGCCCGTTCAACTGCAACTCGGGACCGTTTCTGTTCGACTCGCGCGAGGCGATGCTCAGTTCCATCTGGGAGTCCCTCAGCCCAGACGGACGCGCGTACAGCGCCCAGCTGCCGAGCGTCATAAGAGAGCTGGCGCTGCCGCCGCCCCCTGCCGTACCCGAGCCGGCCGCAGCCGAGCCGGCCGCAGCCGAGCCGGCCGCAGCCGAGCCGGCCGCACCCGAGCCAGCCGCACCCGAGGCGACAGTGTCGGAGCAGCGGGGAGCCGCAGAGGCAGGCACGGCGCCGGGACCAGGTGCTAGCGCCGGAGACTGCGGGCCGGCGACAGGCTCAGAGGTCGGGACAGGCGCGGCAGGAGGGGCGGCGGCGGGAGCGGCGGCGGCGGGACGAGAGGAGACTGAGCTCGGCCGACAGCGGGGTGGTGAGCCGCAGCTGACAGATGGCAGCACCGACAGGCCCGGTGTGACGGCGTCTGACCGTCAGCAGCAGGCCGCCACAGGCTCAGAGCAGGCCGCCACAGGCTCAGATCAGGCCTCCACAGGCTCAGAGCAGGCCGCCACAGGCTCAGAGCTGGCCGCCACAGGCTCAGAGCAGGCCGCCACAGGCTCAGAGCAGGCCGCCACAGGCTCAGAGCAGGCCGCCACAGGCTCAGAGCAGGCCACCGCCACGCCGCCATCGCGCGAGTCCTCTGTCGGCACGAACGGCAGTTCAGCTTCGTCCTCCGGCCGTCACGTGTCGCCACTGCCGCTGTCGCGCAGCGGCTCCGGCTCCGGCACGCCGCGTCGCCTGCGCACCGAGAACTTCTGGCTGTTCAACCCGAAGACGGAGGAGGTGGCCCTGTCTCGGATGTGTCCGTTCGTGCGCCTGCTGCGGCTGGACTTCGTCTTCCAGGACATGGGCCGCTCGCCGGAGCTGGCCGGGCTCGTCCACCTGCGGCACGTGACGCGGCTAGAAATCAACAGTTTCGACAGGCCGCGCTTCTCGGTGTTGGCGGAGGTGCTGCGTCAGCTGGGCGGTCAGCTGACTGAGCTGGCGCTGCACGTGTGCGACGACTACACGGCCACGGCGGCGCTGGAGAACGCGGCGGCGCGCTGGTGCCCGCGCCTCGAGCGCTACTCGTTCACCGGCGACTACTCCGTCCGACTGCCGGCCGAGCGCGGGGACGACGATCTCGAGTTCGGCGCGCTGCGGCGTCGCCACCCGGCGCTGCGGGAGCTGACGCTGGGCGGGTTCGTCACTGGCCGGCGGCTGCTGTTCGTGCTGGCCCACGCGGACGGTCTGCGCCGGCTGCGACTGGACGGCGAGCTGCTCCACCTGGACGACGCCGGCTTCCGGCAGCTGCTGGCCGTCAACCCGCTGCAGCAGCTGCAGGAGCTGTGNCCCGTTGATCCCCCATCGAAATGTTACAATGGCTGTAACTTGTAAACAACAGCAAACAATACCACCCTATAGAGGCATATTTTCGTAATCAGCGCATCCAGGATGTTCAGTATGCCAATTTGTTGGCAAATCGAGAATACCACCCGAATATCAACATGCCGGTGTGATATCTGCTGTGCTCCGTTTGGACGGACGTAGGTACCTAACTATAGAAAGGGCCGGCTATACGCTTATCCAGCGCGTAATGTTTTGAATCATATGCGTCAGCAGTGTCTTGCCATTGTCCACACAGCCGGTTAGTTGCACCATGGATGAGAAATATTGTTTTGCTAATAAATATTGCTAGAATGAAGATGAGACGATCGGATGGCACCATTATGTTTGTCTCGTCGGGCCGGGTCGCCCCATATGTAACATGACCTATCTGGGTCATCAAATGACCTTGACCTGAGGCCAAATTAATAAGTTGACCTAAACAGGTCACCATTCATATTATTTTAAACACCTTGACGAGACAAACACGATGGCGTAAAAATTATTTACCTGTCTTTGTTAGGTGAAATGCTTTTCACGAAAAACTGCGTTGTCAAAAATAGCCTTTTTGACCTTTCATGACCTCTGGAGCCTAAACTATTGAACTTATCTAAAATCTGAGGACAAATCGTTAGTTGCATTTTTCAAGTGCTTTCGATTACCATTTGTTCCTAACTATCATAGTTTCCGAGATATTCGGGGGTTTCTGGAGCAGAGCCCTAATACCGGAAAATCTGACCTTTGATGACCTCAATTGTGACTGATCCAAGAAAAGACTGATGTACTTTCGATAGAGCTTGACCCGAGCTATCTAATGTCGTTATTCGCTTGTCGCTACGTTGCGTAGTTTTCGATATCTCACGGGGGGGGGAGAAATCATCCCCCTGCAAATCGTGTTCGACGCGAACCCCCATGCAGTGTGCGGGGTAAGTTTGTCTGATTTTATCGTCGAACTCGTGTGAAGTGACGTCTCAAAATTCGCTATATCTCACAAATATATCGACGATTTTGTATCACAGAAGATGTAAAATTGATGAGGGTAGAAGGTACTGAAAGTTTCACGTAGATAGCGCAATTGTGTTGTGAGCTATCGACATCGTGAAAACTCGTCAGGTAATATTCCCCCCCCGGTCAAAGCCGCATTAAACATATGCATCACCCGTATAGCATGATTAGACTCACTTGCTTAGACATTGTCGCAAATCAGTGATCTCTATGACCCTAGTCCGCTGCGAGACGGCCAACGTCGTCTGCTTGTCAGTGACGCATCCCCCCCCCCCCCCCCTGGATGTGGGTGTGCTGGCTTCAGGTCGTGCCTGTATATTGGGAAAAACGGCGTTGCTATTATGGAACCTGAGACCACTCCCATCCTTGCAGGTGAGACGGAGACGACCCAGCAGGGTGCCTTTACCCGGTACAGCTTGTCCCGCTCACCGAGCTACGGCACAGGTCACGGAGACGGCCGTCCCAGCAGTTGCTGTACCCGGTACAGCTGAATCCCGGCTCACCGAGCCACGCACATACCGAGGACGGACGATGCCAGCAGGGTGCTTCCCGGTACAGCTGAGTTCCCGGCTCACCAGGCCACGGCCACAGGTACGGATCGGCCAACGTCCCAGGCAGGGTCTGTACCCGGTACAGCTGATCCGTGCAACGAGGCACGCAGGTACGGAGACGCCGGTCCAGCAGGCTGTACCCGACCAGCTGATCCCGGCTCCCGAGGCCACGGACAGTACGGAGACGGGAAGCCGCAGTGCTGTTACCCTCAGCTGATCCCGGCTCACCAGGCCACGGCACATGTACGGAGACGGACGATGCCAGCAGGGTGCTGTACCCGGTCCAGCTGATCCCGGCTCACCGAGGCCACGGCACAGGTACCGGAGACGGCGGTCCCACAGGTGCTGTACCCGGTAACGGCGTGATCCCGGCTCACCAGAGCGCACGGGCCACAGGTACGGAGACGACGACCCAGCAGGTGCTGTACCCGACAGCTGACCCGCTCCACCGAGGCCCGGCAAGGTACGGAGACGGCCGGTCCCAGCAGGGTGCTGTACCCGGTACAGCTGATCCCGGCTCACCGAGGCCACGGCACAGGTACGGAGACGGACGGTGCCAGCAGGGTGCTGTACCCGGTACAGCTGATCCCGGCTCACCGAGGCCACGGCACAGGTACGGAGACGGACGGACCCAGCAGGGTGCTGTACCCGGTACAGCTGATCCCGGCTCACCGAGGCCACGGCACAGGTACGGAGACGGCCGGTCCCAGCAGGGTGCTGTACCCGGTACAGCTGATCCCGGCTCACCGAGGCCACGGCACATGACGGAGACGGCCGGTCCAGCGGGGCTGTACCCGTGTACAGCTGATCCCGGACTCACCGAGGCCACGCACAGGTACGAGACGGCCGGTCCCAGCAGGTGCGTACCGGCTAATGATCCCGGCTCACCGAGCCACGGCACAGGTACGGAAACGGCCGGTCCAGCAGTGCTGTTACCCGGTACAGCCTGATCCCGGCACTCACTCGAGCCACGGCACCATTACCGAGACGCCGTCCCGCAGAGGTGTTACCCGTACAGCTGATCCGGCGCACCGACGGCCACGGCACAGGTTAAAGGAGCGGATGGACGGCCGCCACTCTCAGCTAGCTGCAGCTGAGCTGCCTACACTGACAGCTGACAGGACAGCTTGACAGCCACGGCGTGGCACACAGCACCTTCTGGCTACTGGACCACTGGTATCGGCCAGTCGGCACGTCTTATGCTGACAGCTGACACCCTGGCGAGTGCACGACAGCACCTTTGGCTGACGACCAGTCTTGATCGCCATCGCACGTCTGCTGGACAGCGAACAGCCACTGGCAGTGGCACACAGCACCTTCGGCTGAATGACCAGCTGTGATCACAGTCGCACGGGTCTGGTTGGGACAGCGGCAACCACTGGCAGTGGCACACAGCACCTTCTGGCTGACTGACCAGCTGTGATCGCCAGTCGGCACGTCTGCTGGACAACACTTACACAGTTTGGAAACTTCATGCGATGTCGCGTAATTGAGTAAAGCAGGGCCCATTTATGCTGTCAATGTATTGTTCGTTATTACAACGATGGAAAATGGTAATCAGAGGCTTTGACATATTACATGCGAGTAAAAAGTTAAAAACTAATAATAAGTATCGCCTTATAAAGGTCAGTGAACAGTTGTTTTACAAGCTTGGATTTAGTGATGCGGCGCCATGCGCAGAACCTAGGCGTGATTTGATCCGACTAGGCGGGCCTATGCATTACCTGTGTGTTAAAATTTGCTGCTTCTGCTTACTAGCAATTATGATGAGTGCAGCTGATATGCCTGTCATTGGCGCGCAGTACAGACGGTGGCAGTGTCCGGTGGCTCTGTACAGCAGTGTCCGGTGGCTCTATACAGCAGTGTCCGGTGGCTTTGTACAGCAGTGTCCGGTGGCTCTATACAGCAGTGTCCGGTGGCTACTGGCAATACCCCAGCATTGTCCGTTGGGCTGCTGGTACAGCAGTGTCGGGCTGCTCTGTACAGCGGTTCCGGGGCTCTTACAGCAGTGTCTGGTGGCTCTGTACAGCAGTGTCCGGTGGCTCTGTACAGCAGTGTCCGGTGGCTATGTACATCAGTGCCTGGTGGCTCTGTACAGCAGTGTCTGGTGGCTCTGTACACCAGTGCCTGGTGGCTCTGTACAGCAGTGTCTGGTGGCTCTGTACAGCAGTGTCCGGCGTCTCTGTATATCAGTGCCTGGTGGCTCTGTACAGCAGTGTCCGGTGGCTCCGTACAGCAGTGTCCGGTGGCTCTGTACAGCAGTGTCCGGTGGCTCTGTACAGCAGTGTCCGGTGGCTCTGTACAGCAGTGT
>VOPJ01002030.1:48496-112976 GCA_014673585.1 Semibalanus balanoides
TGTGAGTCACTATGATGTTCTTGTTACGAGTTATTGATAAAAAGGTGTTGATGACCTTGAATGACTTTTCAAAAGGTCACTGACTAAAAAAGTCATTATTTTCATCAAGATGGGCCTAAGATGACATTGATACTGAAATAATTGGATTGATGCAATGTATTAAACCCTCGTTTTGCATTTTTCCCATAATACTCATATTGGGTTGCATATTGCTGTCATCAGGTCTCAAATGTTTAATATCCGCTGAAACTTTCAAAACACATATTATTTGGCATGTTTTTATCACAGCACATCCGCTTTTTTAAAAGTCTTGAAATAAAAAACTTGCATCATTTTGTAAAAAAAAAAAATGGATTTCAAAAATTCAAAATTTTTTAAAATTTGAGATGCCATCTGAACAAACAATCAATTCTCTACGAATGTCTGTTTTTTGTGAACACTGTTCTTCAACACACAATTCTCCATGAGTGCTTAACCATGCAAAGATTTTGTGTCAAAACGGCCGAGCACGCCCCCCTAAAAACTGTCTTGGACCCCCTCCTAATAACTCAATTTGGGAAACAAGTACACCATTCGATGCGCAATGAAATTTTAGGAAAAGCCAGCAAGTTTGAAGATTCTGAGTTGAGTTATGAATGACCCGTACGCGGAAAAACCTCAAGGGGGGCCGATTCGCCCCCCCCCCCCCGACAGTAATAGGGTTAACGTAATTCTGGCCGCCCGCAAGGAATAGGGTTAACTGAATGACTGAACTGAATCACTGCGACAGTCTACGAGACATTGACAGGAATAAAATTACAACTGCGTAAATGACTGGCTGGCCTGTGTTATGATGACACCTAACGATAATCGGTTTTGGTGCAGTGCCCTCGGCATGCCTCAAGTTATATTTGCGATTTGCAGGTGTCGTAAGCCCTGCCTTTGCACTCTGCAGCAGAGCTGCGGCCAATCACTACATATAGAATCCCCTGAAGTGAAAATTCCGCGCAGCGACATGGTAAAAGATCAGTCTGACTAGAGCAAACCTTTTATCATTATGTCGCAGAGCGTGGCCTGTTCGTTTTTTTTACTCACTGATTCGCCGTATACCCGACGCGAAGTTCATGTATGTATTCGGTCCAGTATATGAAGCCTCTGTGGAGGCTGGAGAGGCTTAAACTGATCAGTGCTCCTCTGCACCACCGAGCTTTGTAAGAAGTGCGGTATACCCTGTGAAGCTTGGGAGAGATTGTCGCCTGATAGCGCACATAACTGACAGCTCTGACAACGCTTACAAAGTGTCCATGATATTTTCGGATGGGGGCTAGTGGTTACGCCCCTGGGGACGCCCCCCTGAGCAAAAAATAAATGATTACGCTAGATATAGTGAGATTCTCTGGCGACCCGACCCTAACGCCGCCCCGACTCCTTCGGTCAATTAACATCAATAACATATGGCGAGGAGCGGAAATTTGATTCTAACCAACCGACGTGGGCCTCCCATGATAAAAAATCCTGGCTACGTGCCTGCCTTTGCCACACCAACTTGAAATAGGTTCCTACGCCCTTGCTTCTACCCCTACCACCCCCTGTTGTTGCGAGTGGTAACGTCTGCCACTCAGATTTGCCCCCCCCCCTTCAGTTAAAAATCCTGGCGAAGCCATTGTATAGTTGTATACTTAAGGCATTAGAGTAACAAACCTTGAGTTCCTTCGGTCTCTACATGCTCTGTATGCACAAATTACATAACCACAAGTTCAATCAAATTGCCACAACCATGGAATAAGCTGAGCGATACGTAACATTTCATTTCGTGTCATTTTTAAGTACAAACGTGCTTTAATGAAAATAGTTATTTTTTAATTAGGAAAGATAATTTTGTCGTCCCATTCCAGTCGTTTTAGGGCTCTGGCTAGATGCCAACACGGTTAACTGGAATTTGGCATCAGAGTCATGGTTACGTCTTTTTGTCTTTGTGTGCTATGTTTGGATTCATTTGCCTCCCCCCAGTGGTTTTCCCTTAAAATAGGCCCTGTCTGATCATCACTACCAAAGCCGCCACTAGTATCGAACCAACGCGGAACATCAAGAACAGCTTATACCACATGTTCGAGCTTCCTACGGGTTGCCCTTCGTTCCCGACAACAACGCCTGGCAATGAAACATTGCGGTCATTAAGCTCCGTCTAATAAACGCATACCACCTTGACAATGGGGTCATTTGCAGCTGTCGGGTACCTGGCGAGGAACGGCATTGGCAGCCCGGCCTGGCAACACACGTGTCATGGTATAGCGTGTTATTGCATGGTCTCATGGCAACAGAGTGACCGCAGGCCGCGGCGCCGTGCCCCTCCGGACCCGGCTACGAAAACCCCCTCCCCCCCCCCCCCCACACGCCGTGACAGGAGCCGGCAACAATGCAGCACAATTGCCGGCTGTCGATCGGATGCTGCCCCCCGCCTGTTGTAATTGCCGTGATAACGAGGCGCTTTACAGCAGATGTCCATCGCACACGTCATATGTCTGTGCCACCGGCGGCCGGGGACGCTTCCCAGCCGGAAATTGGCTCTGAAACATTGATGGCGGCGAGATGCAAGTTTCGCAGCGGTCAGAAGTCTCGGCCGAATCTGCAGCTGGGGCATTTCACGAGCAAACGTCCAGTGTCCGACAGTGACACCCGACCACTTTTATTTTGATCAAAATGGGTGTATGCCGTAATCTTATGCGAAGAAAACGACTGCCACAATCCTACATTTGATTCTGTATCCTGTATAAATACAATATTTATCAAAAGAACAACATCCATTTTTTACTGAAAGCTAATTAATCAAATATTATTTTGATGTCAAAATATATTCAACTTGCAAGGCGCCAGGGGTAACCAAAACGACTCAAAAATGTATCACAAAATCATTACGTCAAAAAAAAAAAACAAAAAAAAAACATAGCCAAAATTAATGTCCTATGCTTATCATTTTAACAATACAGTTTTTGGAAACTGCAATCAAGAGAGTACGAGTTACAGGTCATCACAGTTAGCCTTGCTTGGTGGCTTTTACAAAATGCCCGAGGCGATAACGCAAAAACGCGTGACCTTAGAGGTGCACGATTGTGACAATCGTCTTCTGCACACAAGATTATCCTATGCAGCCATTTTCATATACAAAAAAATAGTCTGGATGTCAAATCTGGGAGAAAAAAAAACGTTTTGACGTGGAAAGCCCCAGCTGCCAGTATCAACCGCGGGCAGCAACAGCCTCGCGCTAAGTTTGACCACACGGAGCAAAAAGGAAAGTTGCACCATGAGAGCGACACATAGTCCGACAGGTGTGCACCTGAAGGACACGGTGAGTTTCCCTACACCTGACTGCATATGCACAGTATCGCTATCTGCTCACAGCCTCCACCTTCACAGTCCCGCCCGACACGTCACATTCCCAGTCTCTCTTGGCCGCCTTACTCCGTCCGCACGAGGCCGGCTCATTTCGCCCCAACGTCGTGACCGACGACGCCAAGGCGGCCGACAGACCTGACCTTTCCCAGCGACTGGCCCCGCCATACAGGCTGTGGTCAACTCTAACCCACCGACCAGGTCACCTTTACCCCCCCCCACCCACCCACCCACCCACCCACCAGCGGCGCGTGGCATCGACCTGCCGCCGCAGTGGCAATTCGCCGCTCGCCGTCACGGCCCGCCGCAGTCCGTTGTTGCATACCAGCGAGAGACATGGGTAGCGCGACTGATCAGTGAGCAACGACGCGCCCGGCACCGGGCCGGGTCACACGGGGGAGTGGCGCGGTGTGACACAGTGGGGTCCGCCGGGCCGGGTCACACGGGGGAGTGGCGTGGTGTGACACAGTGGGGTCCGCCGGGGGTACACGGAGGATGGCGTGGTGTGAACACAGTGGGGTCCGCCGCCGGTCACACGGGGGAGTGGCGCGGTGTGCACAGTGGTGGGGTCCGCCGGGCCGGGTCACACGGGGGAGTGGCGTGGTGTGACACAGTGGGGTCCGCCGGGCCGGGTCACACGGAGGAGTGGCGTGGTGTGACACAGTGGGGGTCCGCCGGGCCGGGTCACACGGGGGAGTGGCGTGGTGTGACACAGTGGGGTCCGCCGGGCCGGGTCACACGGGGAGTGCGTGTGTGACACAGTGGGGTCCGCCGGGCGGGTCACACGGAGGAGTGGCCGTGGTGTGACTACAGTGGGTCCGCCGGGCCGGGTCACACGGGAGAGTGGCGTGGTGTGACACAGTGGGGGTCCGCCGGGCCGGGGTCAACACGGGGGAGTGGCGGTGGTGTGACACAGTGGGGTCCGCCGGGCCGGTCACACGGAGGAGTGGCGTGGTGTGACCAGTGGGGGTCCGCCGGGCCGGGTCACAGTCAGGGGGAGTGGCGTGGTGTGACACAGTGGGGGTCCGCCGGGCCGGGTCACACGGGGGAGTGGCGTGGTGTTGACACAAGTGGAGGTCCGCCGCGGCCGGGTCAAACACGGAGATGGCGTGTGTGACACAGTGGGTCCGCGGGCCGGGTCACACGGGGGAGTGCCGTGGTGTGACACATGGCGGGTCCGCCGGCGGGTCACACGGGGGAGTGGCGTGGTGTGACACAGTGGGGTCGCCGGGCCGGGTCACACGAGAGTGGCGTGGTGGGACACAGTGGAGTCCGCCGGTCCGGTCACAACGGGCCGGGAGTGCGTGGTTGACAGCAGGGGGGTCCGCGGGCGGGTCACACGGGATTGGTGTGACCAGTGGGCGCACCCGCGGCGGGTACACAGGCGGGAGTGGCGTGTGTGACACCAGTGGGGGTCCGCCGGGCCGTGGTCACACGGGGGAGTGGTGTGACACAGTGGGTACACCGGGCCGGGTCAACACGGGAGCGCGGGGTTGGCGTGGTTACACAGTGGGGGTCCCGCCGGGCGGGTCCAATCACGGGCCGGAGTGGCGCGGTGTGACACAGTGGGGTCCGCCGGGCCGGGTCACACGGGGGAGTGGTGTGACACAGTGGGGTCCGCCGGGCCGGGTCACACGGGCCGGGAGTGGCGTGGTGTGACACAGTGGGGTCCGCCGGGCCGGGTCACACGGGGGAGTGGCGTGACACAGTGGGGGTCCGCCGGGCCGCCAGGTACATAGTGCAGACGGGCACCAGCGGTAACCGTCAGGAACCGCTGGGAACCAGCCCACCTGCAGGCGAGCCTCCACGGTCCCACCGCTCCACCGCATCTACCGGTAGCAGCTCCCTATCATAGTCACACGATTGTCCACAGGTGACACCTCTCGGACCTGGCTCTCTGCGTGTGACAAGTTACCAACTGGCACGGAGGCGCTCCCGCTCCCGCCGCGCACGACAGGACCAACTGCGTGGCTGGGTGGCTGATCCAAGCTGACTGGCAAGCACGCAACTACACAGTACACACGCAGAGACGGGGCCAGCATAGCGCCATGACGACAACAGCTCGTTTTGCCAAATGCGCCGCGTCGGCCCGTTTTAGCCATTCATTACAGTCGTACCATGACCTCGACAATCGACAGGATCAATGATGACCCATTGTGCTGAGTGGGCCGGAATTGAGCATTCTTAAATAAAACTCAGCCGACTGAGCCGGGCGCAGCCCTGGATGCCGTGCTAAGCGGCGACCGTTAAGGTCACGCCTCCGACACTGACCTACGGGCTGATGCCGATGAGCCGACACGCGATGGATCGACAGAGTCGCACAGTGCACACGGCTACAAAACTAATGTTATAGCTAGTATTAATCAGCCTGCATGCATGCAAATCTCCGTGCCGCATGAGAAACCGCTGCTAAACGATTAAACCGCTGTGAAATACAGCACAGCACACGCCGAACTCACGATCCCACTGGCCCCAGCAGATTCAATGACCGCCGCTTGTCGAGTCGACACCAAACTGCCGTGATTCAGCTCCCGGAGCAGTGCCGCTGAGCCCTCCTCCGCCGCCTCTGGGCGTGCCAAACGAACCGAAACACCGCCTCTGTCTGGCTCGGCAACAGGCGACGGACCCGGCGGCCACCGACTAACTGGACAAATCCTGTCCCGGCTCAGCGCCCAGCCCCGTCCTGCTCAGCGCCAAGACCCCGGCGGCCACCGACTAACCGGACAAATCCCGTCCCGGCTCAGCGCCCAGCCCCGTCCTGCTCAGCCCCGACCACCCCGGCGGCCACCGACTAACCGGACAAATCCTGTCCCGGCTCAGCGCCCAGCCCCGTCCTGCTCAGCCTCGACCACCCCGGCGGCCACCGACTAACCGGACAAATCCTGTCCCGGCTCAGCGCCCAGCCCCGTCCTGCTCAGCGCCTAGCCCCCCGTCCTTCTGAGCACCGAGCACCGAGCCCCCGTTCCCCGTGACGCCGAGCCCCCGTGACACACGAGCCTGCTCCGCGCCGCGCCGCCTCTCAGTTCGTGACGCGGGTGGTAAGCGCCCTTCCAAATCGCGTCACGAGTCGACGCTTAGAGAACAAATCACTTGCATCCCCTCGCTCCTGCCTCAGTTTTATCCCCCACCGTCTCAGCTTCGTCCCTGTCGCAGTGGCGGCTCCTTCTCCCGTTCCAAGCCGCCTCAGCTCCCGCCTGTGCCGGTCAGCGGGGTGGGTCCGGTGGGTCCCGCTCCTCGCCGCCTGTGCCGGTCGGCAGAGTGGGTGCGCGCGGGCCCGAGCGGTTCGATCTGGTCCAAGCAGGCCGGCTGCGCAGTTTGGGCGGCGGCGGCAGCGTCGGGAGACCGGCACCTGCTGGCGAGGTGGCGTCCGCCGTCCCCGTACCGGCCCGCTGGCGAACAGATGAACACAGCGACGACACGAGCAAACACGATGTCGCGAAGCTTTCAAAGCCGGCCACGGAAACTACTCCGGTCAGGTGTATCTAAGATCATCTATGGAAAGCTTCTGGGAACGACAGAACCGGGGGCTTCCGATGATGATTTCAGTTTTAGAACGCATTTAGACTAGTTCGGTCACGCGGCGTCCATTCCGATGTGAAAACATTGCTGGTTGTCTGAAAGATCATGACAGCCAAAACACACCAGATAGCCTGCAAAGGTGCCCGACCAGTAAGTCGGCCTGTAAACGATCACCGACAGTGCTTCAGTAGGCACATGTTTCACGACACGGCTATCGACGTGTTGACACTATCGACGTGTTGACATTGGGTGTTGATTGTTTATTGGAGTTTTAAGGCGCGACAACAACTTTGGTCATTTTCAGCCACACACCGACTGTTGACGCTGCGGGAAGGGTGTTTCTGCTCTGAATCATGTTATATAAGCCACCGTATGACGCCCCGGAGCATCCCTGAAATTAATTAACACTGTAGCAGCCACTATGCTACAGAGCTCGAGGAACTTTAACCCTCGCCGGTGCAGGGTCCGATGCCTACGTAGCCGTGCAGGGGGAGGGGTGCGACCCCCGGCGTTTCACCTCTAATGGAGCTAGAGCTTCGATTAAAAGAAGACGAGCGTGTTGCTTGTGATGAGAGAAGGAAGCCGTTGATGCCCTATTTTAAGGTCCTGGTATATTAGGTGACCTTTGAGGTCATCAATGACCCGGATGGCATAAAAATTGCGCATGTGTAGAGAGATTGAATTATAATCGAGCTAGAGTCATGAATGCAATGCATTCCTCAACCACACAAAATACTGCATTTCATTCATGCAGTATTTTCATTTATATCATTTATAGGCCACTGTTGGAGTTTGATCTTTAACATGACCTGATTTGACCTTTGACCTTCGATACAACATCACTATAAGATACCCTCATTCATGCTTGTCCGACATTAAAGGCTGTTTTGAGTTTATCTACAGTTGGTAGGTAGAGATCTGCAAAGCATACTTGGTTGTAATGTTTTAAAATCCACAAAAGGTCATCTTAGGTTACCGGAAGTCAGTTACTTCGGTTGACATGTGAAAAAGCATGACCCAAATTAAACATATAATTATGTAAAATGGGTGCAAAATTTGAAAATCAGCGTCACAAAACGTCCTGGAAACTACCAAAAAGGTTATATCAGGTCATCGGCGGTCAGTGGCCTCGGTTGACCTCTGAAAAGTCCATCGAGGTCATGATCTTAGTAAAAACAATAAATGTCACCTGTCAACAACTGTGCATATGCTTCTGAACAAATCAAAATCACTCGGAAAGTGCACGAACTGAAAGCATTTATATTCGATACTACGCGACTCCAGTTGCGCCTGACATGAACTCAAGGACTCTAAGGAAATTTGACTGAAGGGGCTCGCTCGTCTACAGGCTCGCTCGTCCACCGATCACGGCGTCTTTCTGGTCTGAAGACTACTTGATCCGCTGTTACAGATCAAGCAAAACAACCTCCTTACCAGACATGTGCCTGGATCCGGGATCCAGCTGATATTTGGATCTGTGTCCCGTGATCCGTCTGGACACCAGATCCAGGAGCGCAATACGCCGAGGGATCCACAAAGATTCCAGATCCTGATATTTTATACTAAGGGACTACACTGGGATATCAGATATAACTTCAGGGTCCAAGCACGCTGGTAGATGCTTACTTCTAGCTGATTGCGTCATGTTATAAATCATTGTCAAATATTTGTTTGCGAATAGGTACAACTTACCAGGTAATGTGTATGTGCTAATTATCTATATAGTACATACTACATGCGCAAAATTTGTTACATACCACACATACCACACATTTTGATGTCAGTCCCTGCAAATTGCGTAACAAGATCGACTCGCTTTAAATTAGAGATCCACTGAGATCCCAGATCCTGAAGCATTTTACGCCGCGTGATCCAGAAGGACCTCAGATCTTCATGCATTGTACGCAGAGGGATCCACTGGAATCCAAGATATTCATGCATTGTATACAGAGGAATCCAATGGGATCCCAAATCCAACTTCGGGATCCATGCACGAGCCTGCTCCTTACCCATCTCATACTGTACCAAGATTACCTCACAGATAAAGCCGGCGCCAGCACCAAAACAGCATCACTTTGTGACAGCCCGAGCCGAGAGCACACTCTTAGATGGACTCAATAAACTCCCTGGGAAATGGAAGCAAACCATTGCGTCCCGAAGTGTTCCACACTGCGGCAATACTGCGCCTCCTGTCCCTGGTCAGGAACGATTCGCTTCAAGCTGCCGCACTGCCTGCAATGAGCCCGCGGTGACACTGCAGAATTCGACGTCCGTCGTCACCGGGCAGCACCGCTCGGCAACTTCTGCGGATCGGCCGCCGGCTGCCTAACGACCTTTCAGCGAGCACAACCGAGTCCTCGAGCTGTTAATTCATTCCAGAAGTTGGCTTTCAGCAGCCCGCTGGGAGATGTGGGCGGCGGCGACTCGGTACCCGCCGCCGGAACCAGCGACACGGCGGTCCCGGCTCGGGGGCGTGGCGCAGACGGTAGTGTGACGTCGAACGCGACGCGAGCGACGTCACAGGCGGGGAGTGATGTCAGCGGTGCGACGGGCGTCACCGGCGGTTGGTAAGTCGGACAGGGTTAAAGGGACATTCCCACCGTTCTGGAAATTGAATATACGCCAGTTGTACAAGTGGCAATTATGAAGTAAGAGCTGCATAAAACGATTATGATATTTATTCTCGAAAACATCACTTAACTTTACATGTACCTATTTATTTCATTTTGGGTCAAGACGTCATTATTGGGGTCGGGGAATAAAGCAAATCTTTAAACTGCCAAATGATATAGCACTATGTTTGAGACACTTATTGCGACTTAAATACAAGCGAGTATTTTCTTATCACAGGTGAAGTAAGCGCTTAAAAAACGTATTTATGCAATATTTGGATAAGAAATAATGGACCTGTTGGCAAATGCAATAACATGATCATAGAATATCGAAATAAAGTAGACCATCAAGGTTTACTTCGAACAGGTACACAAGGTGTGACGAGAGATGACGTAATCAGAACAAAACTAACAAATAAGGGTGGGCCTTCTAAGACCCAAATTAACAAATACAACTTAAATTTGTATAAGACTACATAACTGTGTTTGTTGTAAATGCTACCACCATACAGTTCACTGCATGGCCACTAACTTGGCTATCTCAGCTCAAAACTAATGTGGAGGTGGGAATGCCCCTTAAATGCTGCCACTGTCCACTGCACACTGCAGTGTTATGCATTATGCAATATATGGAGAAGACCCGTGGGCACAAACATTTTAAGTGGAACAAGTAAGTACAAGTGGAACTGCCGTGGTCACTGGACTGAGTCCAGTGACCACGGGTGCCGGAAATGGGGCAAAAACAGTCTGATAATCGGCGAGCATATCCGGCAAACAGACACATGTTCTACGATCTATACCAGTATTTCGCCGAGTGCTGTATAAAGTTTACGGTAAAGCATGACGGCTTGAAAGATACCGCCAGTCGGCAGTCTGTAACGGTGCTTCTGGGTCGGCCAAAGTGTGCATTAAAACCTCACCGCATCGTCTGCTCGCTGCAACGCAGTGCCAGTAAAATGGTGCTGAATATTGGGGAGTATTATGGGCGAGGGTCACGTGGGTAACCGGCCGCTGCCGTCGTTATGTGGCGCCCATACTGCTAATAAAAGGACACAGTTTAATGTCTATGTGCATTAGTTGCCAGAACCACACAAATGGATATGATGATGATTTAGGCTTTGGGGCGCCGCAACTAGTGGGTTATGTGGCACCCATCAAAATGGATATGAAGTATTTTTGGAGCAGCCATAAAATAGCAATGGCCCGGCGCATTGAACCTCTAAAAAGTGCGTAACAACGTCAAAACTCCAGAATGTTCAATAACACGGATCATCCTAGCACCACTCGGTTTAACATTTGCAAGAGGCTCTTTTCATGTCCCCGCAACATATACGACATACCTAATCTCTTCAATGGTCTAGATAGAGCAGAACGCTCTCGACGCATAGTCGTGCGATATTGCTGATCCTCGACGCATGTGACGTCATGCGATATTGCTGATCACTCGCAGAGAGAGAGTGACAACAGAGTGATAAAACCACCACTCTTCAAATTTAAATAGCAGCAAGATTAGTACACGCGACTCACGAGGACTCAGTATGATACAGTCAAGTCCGCAATAGGCATTCCATTATTTCACCAATAGCATTTTCTTATCGGGGGGGGGGGGGCAACAACGCGCCACTTAACCCGCGCGGCGTAGGGGGGGGGGGCGAAGAGATATTGACCCCCCTCACGTATTCTACATCCCGCGAAATAAACTAATGAACATGGCTAACAGATAACGCGACGCTCAAGGCTCAGTTTTAGTACCGGTCACATTATCCAAGCATTAATTTGACGTATAGCCTAAAAAATGGTGCGAATCTGGAAAGTATTGAGAACCTTTGGGACGATAATATTGACGTTTTGCATGACGTCATGTCAAGTACTGCCCATATTTTGGTTGAATAACGATAAATGTTTGATGCAATCGTAAGAAAAAGTCAGCTTACGCTTTTAACAGCATAATGCGCAAACCGCAAAACTGTATAGAAAGGAAATTTAATAATCTTTCTTATGAGCGAAGAATGTTGAATACATGGTGCTTATATGGATATCTTGTATTACCTTCCAGTTAAAATTTTGCGGTTGCTTCTGGACCCCTTATTCGCCGCCGTATGTCCGTTGGCGGGTGTCGCGTCTAATTGCAGACCGCACAGCAAAAATCCAAAAAAACAGAGCGAGTTCGTTTATCTCGAGTCGCGAAAATTTTTCGCTAACAGATCTAAAATGAGCTCCCAATTTAAAAAAAAGCGGAATATATAGTTGACCGCGAAACACAGCCCGACGCGTCGCACTGTAGGAACGTTTTCTAAGTTTCTGTTAATAGAGAACTATACGGCAGAGCACCGGGGAATTATCCATAAATCGTTATATTAGCAGGTCCTGGCGAAATTGCGAGTTTTTCGGCACGTGAGCCGTTGAAGCGCGCTCACACTTATGAATTAAATAAAGCAGAAACATGACTCCACTCGGTTGCTTCTCCAAAGCATAAGTAGCCGCACATAACCATGAAGGATGTCAATGTAAGCTATATGGATGTCCAAATAAAGCTTTTCTTTGCGTGAATGTTGTTCTCTCTGGACACCGTGACATATTGCAGACACTGCTATATAAATCTGTCCACTCTCTTTCTTCCTGTGGTTATAATGCTTTGCTAGAGTATGTCCAAACCAAAATACTAACAAATCTCACACCAATCGCACAATTGTTGTAGTTGACATCACTATTCCGTCTCGCATCACTTGCGCTTGCCAGATGATTCTTTGGCAAGTCTATTGACAACCTCAAACGTCATGACCTGATCATCTTTGCCCGTTCAAGATGCGGCATGTGTGCGCGATCGGGGCAGGTTCAAGTCAAGTTTGCCTCAAGACCAAGAAACATGACTGTATTTTCCAACGTCTGACGGCCTTAACGGTGCATAAATGACCCTCCAAGAAGCCCATGCGTCATAAGCGCGGCGCTTCATTTGAACCTACGTTCGGACAGTGACCTTTCTGTGAGCGTCTCCAGTGAGCCAATTCGTCCAGACCTTGACATTTGCATGCAATTTCACTTTTAATGTCTCGTTAAATGCAATAGATGTATTATACCCCAGCTGGCGTCAGCTTCTGATCGGCCGGAAGCTTCAAGGTGAAGTTGGAGTACAGCCAGATCGGACCGGCCCCGGCCGTCCGAACATTGTCTGAGGAGAGCCTTTCGCGAATTGGTGAGCTTTAGAGCCACTTGATCTAGTTTCCTATATATCATAATAATCGGATGTTTCAATGAAAGTAATGAACTCGTATAACCCTATACTGGGTGTGGAAGTTAGTACCCAACTCGAACCTTTCCATGTGGACCTGACCGTAACATTAACACATATTTGACCTAACCTTAAGAAACTTTTCGGGTATGCATAGTCGATTCGTTTCATTTGAGCCCACGCCTGCCATATCTCGACTCAGTTATAAAGAGAGAGCCGTGTTGCGAGTCTTCGCTTGCGCCACTCCATATTAGCAGGGGGTTCTGCGATGCCAATAGATTACAGGAGGGTCGCGGGTTAACTCATTATACCCTCAGCCGTCCTAAAGAGGACGCTGTTATTTCGCCGAGAACCCATACAGCGGGTTAAAAACGGTTGTTACAATTGGCACTCTTCACGGATGATATCACCGCAAAAGGAAACCATTGCTAAAACAAGCATCTTGCTAAGAATTGAGTGTCAGGCGAGCAAAATATCCCACTTATTTTTTTAGAAATCGTTCCCTTGCAACTATTATGACCATACTCACCTATTCCAAAGCATAGCCAAGCCAAATCAAATCCAATTGTACGCGCGAAAACAGCACTGTTCTGAGGACCCAGAAACGGTGATCGCAGCCTGTTGACGAGACCCGCCCAATTCTCGACGAGAGAGATATTGCGGGCCTGTCGCCAACCCATCCAGTGCTCTGATCCCTCCCTCTCAAACGCCCACCCTCGGCTCGGCATGTCACGACTTTGTTTGCAGAAACATGCAGTCAGACGAGTTTTGAGGCAGTTATTCAAAGTTCACACAGACGTTTTTGGACGTTCTGGATATGTCAGTAGGTCAAGGGCTCGATTAGAACCATAATATCACTTACACAATAAATCAAAACATAAATTAATCATTTTGTGAGACGTGTCATTGTCGACTCAAAACTATTGCATTAATAAAATAACTGGTGCAATTAGAAACACCTCGCCAAATTATTACGAGCGAGCGCGAAGCGAGTCCTCATTGAATACCGGATTTTTATCACATATAAGCGGCCGGCCCGGCCGGGATGGGTCAGCACGGCTCGTGACACGTGCCGCGTCAGGGGTGTCAGAAAGTATTATCCTGCTGTACTGAGAAACCTGACCTATAAAGTAAAATTGGGTGGTGTGAGGCTCGGAGACCACACACATGGGCAATAAGGGTCACAGGTAACACTCTGGTCACACTGCACGTGCGCACGTGCACCCCTGTTCCGTCCACGAAAATTACCTGCAAAAATCTACGGTAAATAGTCAGCTGTCTGTGGGGAGATGGGATACACACAAAAGGGGGTTGGTAAGATTGGGCCCTGGAGGCCAATGTATAATCAGCTGACCAGCCGCGACGCGGCGGAGGCAGGAATGGCGCGGCGGAGACAGGAATGGCGCGGTGGCGACAGGAATGGCGCGGCGGAGGCAGGAATGGCGCGGTGGCGACAGGAATGGCGCGGCGGAGGCAGGAATGGCGCGGCGGAGGCAGGAATGGCACGGTGGCGACAGGAATGGCGCGGCGGAGACGGGAATGGCGCGGGACATCCGCGGGATATCAGTCGGTGGCCGGACATCCGGTCAGCGGCCACTGTATACTAAAGCCCGCCGCACACTAGGCCATTCGGCCGCGATATCGCCGCGATTCTTTGGCGGTCACATCCCAGGGATTGGACCAATCCTCAAAATTGGGTCATCCGGGTGTCATACCGCAGCTTCCAACTAAGTTAATTGCATTGGGAAACACGATTTGTTGGGCCGTGTTTGTGAATTGGCCGTGTCGCGGCGATATCGCAACCGAATGGTGCAGTGTGCGGCCGGCTAAGTGTGCAGTGTAGAGCTACTCAGCCGGCAGGCAGAGGTGGTGGATCAGCCGAACGGAAGACCCGGGGATCGAGTGGTCAATCGAACAACGGACAAAGAGACCGACAGACCGAGGAGCTAACGGTGTAAGGGACCCTTTGAACAAGGATACAAGGGACGTAAAGACTGACGAACTGACAGACCAACGGACCGGCAAATCAACTCAACAGACCAGAGGATCAAGTGACCAATAAGCAGAGAACCAAAGGACCAACCGGCGCCGCTCGGTGCCGATTAGCGAGCGCAGCTCATCACCACTCTCAGTTCGTGACGCGATCGAGGGCTATCGCCTCTCCTAAGGGACAGCGGTGTGCACCGCGTGTTACCCATGCGGAAAGCTGATCAGTGAGGGTAACAGTAGTGAGGATACACAGTAGGAACCAGAGCAACAAGGGCCCAAATCTTATACCAAATATATACTCACATACCTAAAGACACGCTTGTGTAGTAGGCACAATCCCACATCTCCACGCATTTGTCCGCACGCCCCCACAAACAGCTGACTGCAAATCCCGTCCCAAATGCCATATATGGTAGTGCTTGGATTGGGACGAAGATACTTTGGGACAATTATATAAGCATTGGATTACAGTATTCCTACATGTTACGCTTGGCCCTAGGATCTTGTCACGTGTGACGATATAACTCAGTTAATACAAATGTCTACTTGCTCCCCAATTTCTGAATTGTGTCTGTTTTAAGTGACTCTTCAGCTTTATAACAAAAACTTTAGGAGAGTTGATGGCAAAAAACAGCTTTTACGTGAGCAAACGCAGCTTTATCTCACACCACATGCAATATCAACGTGAATATTGCACGAGAACGTCTTCCTCATTATATATCGATTATCTATCCATGGATTTAAAATTTCGCCGCTAGGATGCCAGTGGGACGCAATTGAAACGCCATCCGACGGCACTTGGTAAGATTTAGGGCTGTGGTAAGATTGGGCCCCGCGCGAGATCGGTAACAGTCGGCCCTGTGATGAAGGATTCTGAAAGCGTACTAGTTGTTAACCACAACGATTGTTCAGACGTACATGCCGCGGACCAGAATATACTACTGGCTGCGTATCAGCTTGCCTGACCCGAGCGAACTCTAGGATGTGGTAGACTGGGCCCATAGCGATTAGCGACTGTTGTAAACCGTACAGACGGTGACCGTACGGGATCCTGTGACCCCTGTTGTACCCTTGCCACACCCCGTGCGACTTGTGGAGCACAGCTGTGAACCGAAATAGACGATTCCGTGACCCTGTGGACCTCCGTTCCGTTGAACGAGTAATGTGTGATCTCACTGTGACCTTGACCATCACCATCAGGTGCTGATGAGCGCTGTGTGGAGGCCGGCGTGCTGACGGCCCTAAGCGCTCGCAATGCGCTGTCAATCCGAGTCTCGCACCTGTTCAGACAGGAATACACTACTGGTCTACGTCCGATTACTGACAGGGAGGTCCATTCTACTGGTTGTTGTCAGACTGACACGATGCTGAGTTTATGCAGCTCACAGGGAGTTCTAGAATTAAAATATTTTCACTCTCTCAAGAATATCGGCCCTGTTCTCAATTTTTTGGCTGACCGGGTGGTGGCGTAGTGTAGCTCGTGGAGAAATTATTTAATGTGAATCTATGGGTTCTCATTTTTGGGTTGAGATGCTGGAGCATGGAATGTCACGACCACTATTTTGACTCATTGAGACAGTATTCCAGAAATACTCACCGAGCACCACAATCAGCAATCAAGTACCGCCACTGATATCCACGTCCGTCAATTATGAAACAGATGCTCTTCATCAGACCACCATTAAAAAGTAGATGAGACCATTATACCCTCATCAGGCCACATTAAAAGAACTATCACCCATTTTAGAGTATTCTCTATGGAGAATGCAAGCAACCCCGCTCACTGATCACTGTAATTGCGTCTGTGTTTGCCACTGCTGCCAGGCGGGTTACCCCAGATAACGCAGCAGCTGCGCCTGCTGGCGGAGGGCGGCGTCCATGGTCGTGCCACTGCCCGGCTCCAGCGGGTCCGATGCCGGACTTCGTACGTCTGACCCGCGCGAACTCAAAGCCTGAGCAGGACAGCGCAAGAGTCCTGCACGACCCGGACAACGGCAGGTGGGTGGTGGCCAGCCCGGACAGCAGCCCCGCCCTGCTCTCTGATTGCACGACCCGGACAACGGCAGGTTGGGTGGTGGCAGCCGGAAAATGGCAGGTGGGTGGTGGCAGCCCGGCAGCACGCTCCGCCCGGCTCTCTGTGTGGCACGACGCCGGACACGGCAGGTGGGTGGTGGCAACGCCCTGACAGCAGCGCCCGGCTCTCTGATCGGTGAGCGGCATACCATGGCGGCGTGAATCAATCGATGGCGTAAGATCAGCACGGTAAAAGTCGTAACGTGGATATCGTTGTGGCACGCGATGTGCTGACACTCTACCATAAGAGGACACAAAGATTAAGACCATCGAGGCTGGTCAGACATGAGAAGCACGCGGTCGGACCGTCCCGTACCCGCAAAGGTAGCATGCGCGCAGTGAGTTACCTTTCGTTATGCATCGGCCTATGAGCGGTAAACGAGGAAAGCTATACCAGTGTCAAGGCATGCGATGTCTACGAGATACTCGCCGAGATAGCTTCGTCACTCTCGAGTACCTTTATGGATCTACTAAGAGTATGTCTGAAGTCAGTTGAGTTTGATTCGCAATTGTTCTCGTCTTCTACCACCTCTACCTCGCTAGCTGCGGTCCCTGTTTGGCCTGGGCCTGGCGCTCCGTCCGTTAGTCCCAAATCCCACAAGCGACGTAGGCACTCGACGGCCCGCTGTTCACGTGCGCGTGCTCCGGTGACTTGTGTGTCAGGCATCGCTGATTATCGACACCTGAACCCGTTGCCTCGCCGTTATTGCTCGTGGCCAGGGATGATCCACATGATCTGACCTGAACCGTGCCGAGCTGTGGCCCCTGACTGGAGACGTCGTGGTGCTCGCGAGCCTGAACTCCTGCACGGCTGGCCGAGGGCAATCAAGAGCGAAGGACCGGCGCCTCGTCAATGGACGCTGGCTCCGGTTGACTACGACGCGCCTCCCGCGCAACCTGCTCCTCGCAACACCATGGCCGTCTATGTGCGGACTATGCCTACCCGCGCTCAGTCCGGCCGTCGTTGGACTGGACGTGTGGCACGCGTGGCCCACCTGTCATGCCGTGGACGGGAACACAGTGTGTTCGCTCAGTGTTGCGCCCGTCGCAACGCGAGTCGGCGCGATACGTATGACGCGAGCTACGAGAGACACACACTGCTGTCGCGACATTATCACGAGCTGCACCTCAGGACTTTGTCGCGCTCTGTCTGATGCACGGGACGGAGTGGCTCATTGAGCAGGCGACTAGGTGGCAGCAGCCGTCGCGGCGTCACCGAGACGAAACGCGTGCGTAAGGTCCACTCGCGCCTTTCTCAGCCGGAATACTGTCACTTACTATGTTTGTCACTACCCTGCTCGGTTATGGACCCAACTAAATCTTGGACAACAAGACGCAAGTTACAGTGCACTAGCACGTTGAAAACGTCCTGCGAGCGACCTCCGCTCACTAGTACACCCACACTAGAAGTATAATTTCTCGAGACGTGATCAAACCTTGAGTAGAGCGTGACTGACCTACACACTCTTCTCAATCGAGCTTGGCCCTGACTCACGAAGTCCTCTACCCTGTAACAGAGCGGGGCCTGCTGCATGGATAGGAGTGCCAAATCTGTGTCGCACACCGATGACATACGACGAGTCTATGGTGCGTTCTCATATGCGGTGGGAGAGAAACATTGCACAGCAGAAGAGGTCGTGAGAGCGTGCGTGCGCAGCACGCTATCGTACAGTCTCGAGGCAATCGCGCGCTCACACCGAGCATCAGAGAGCCAGCAATGCGGAATGTAAGCAGAGCGGACAAGTCAGCCATGGCTGTGTGATGTAAACGAGACCTCGGCCTGTACATATGGCCAGCTACACCCCGAGGCGCAAGCGGCCGTCCACTGGAGAGAGTCGGCAACGGATCCATATCTGTGAGGGGAGCAGATAGTGGGAGTGGATTCCCAGGTTGATGCTGAGATGTCTGGACCGGGCCGATCCGACAGCGAGCAGCCATGACATAACGTCATCGCTAGAAGACAAAACTAAGCAACGAGGGAAGTCAGAAAACAAACGCTGAGGACAACAAAAGCCGAGGAACACAAGATGAGAAGCACTAAAAAATTCAATTAAACAAAATCAACACCGGAGACGAAGAATAGATAACTAAAGATCACCACAAAAGACGAGCGCAGAAGACATACACAGAACACACAAAAAAGATAAAATACTAGAGAGAACAGTTACAAAAGCAAACAACAGTAGATAAACTGATCCCGCGCGACTACAAATTGATTATCTGAATACAAGGTGTGACAAATATAAAAATAAAGTATAAACACTCAACAAAGTAAATGAGATAGAACTAGTGACAATAGAGCAAAAATAAATGACAAATAAAACCGTACGACAAAAAAAAATACCAGACAAAAGACAAAAGACAAAAAGAACAGACGCGATACAAGAACCACCGAGTCAGAGTAAAAGACCAGAGAGAGCGGGACAGTGTAAAAACTGGAACACTATGACAACAATACAATTAGAGAGAACATGACAACACGAGAATATAAATCAAAGAAAAACTACAAGTAAGAACCCGAAACCTAAATGATACGCCTAGACCAAAAAAAGCACAACCAGACAAAGAAAACAACCGTAACAAACCTTATAAAAAATATATTATACCAAAAAATAAAAAAGACAAAACGATACAAAAAAAAAAACAAGCCAGACATACGAAACTCGATGAGACAGACGAATAGGACAAATGACCCGAATATGAAGCAAGGAGAAAAACACACAAAATCAGCCCGAATAAAACATAATCATCACAAGCTGAGAACACCAAACAAAAATACACAGTCTAATAAGTAAATAACACAAAAAAAGAAAACTCACCCTCGTCCTGTCGGCAGCGTTGCCTGAGTAGAGCGCTGGCTGCGTGGGAGCTGTAGTGAGAGCGTAAAGCCGAGTATCCTGTCTGTCAGATGGTTCTCATCTCCGCGCGCGTTGCCACTTCATCTTAGACGCGGAAGACGAGACGTTAAGTGCCTTCCCTCACCGGCAACGGGTGCGTCGAGACGGCGTGGTTTGCCCAGCGCGCTACGACCGGAGCGAGACGAGCGTGGCCCGTTCGCAGCACGCCTGGCCTCACACTACGGCGGGTCCGAAGATGTCGCCGGCACTCTGAGTGGGGAATGCTGCACAGGTCACGAGAAGTCCATGGTCACGGGTCCAGGGTCATCGGCTGATCGACATGACGTACACAGAGGTGTCATTCAGGAGTGTGCCTACATCAGGTTCCACGATCACGCAAACGGATCACCGTTGCTGTACGTTTTCGGACAAGCGGAAGAGAGTCGCGAAGGCACGCCGGAGCCCCGTCCATCTCTCCGAACTAGCCGCGGGTCAGGCCAAAGCTACCAGTGCCTGCTCATTTACGCATTCTCGCCGCTGTCTGTTGCCGTCCGAGCGAGTACCCGGTTCATCTCATCCGACATGCTGGTTGGAGGCAGAGGCTCACCAGAATACTCTGAGTGTCCTCAGCACCGACCGGCCTGTCTGCGTGGTTGTAAGGTCCGCCGACTGACAACCACGGTCTCCCTGACGAGAAGCCTGCACAAACTAGACAGCGTTGCATGCTGTCTCTCACACAACCTCTGAGGAGCCGGCCGCCCGCCACGGTGCCTGCTCTGCGACGTGGGGCCGGCAATTCCGGGTTCCTGACGCGCACAGCCCAATCTCGTTTATCCCACCAGAAGGCTTGCGGCCCGCCACCGCGCGACGGCTGAATTAGAGAAAGTGACGCGGCCTGTTCAGACGAACATGCCACGTCACCACGAGACTAATTCTAGCGGTGGCTGAAATTGAGAAAAAATGCATGCGACTTAACATACAAGAAAAACCGCCCTCTGAAATATTTCGAACAAGTTAGATGGAGAAAATTGCGAGATTATAAATATAACAAGCTGAATTGGACCTACTCAGACGATAATAGGCGGGTCTAAATTCTCTTTTTTATGAGAAATTTCAGTATGGCTTGAAATAATTAGAAAGTCATGATGGAAGTCACTTACAGAGACAGACCAACATATTGTCTACAGCATAAAATTCGGAATTAATTATGACAACTTAATATAACGTACAGTTTATGTGAATGCGCCGTAACTAAAAGTGGGGTGCGAAGGTGAGATGGAGAATACTCAGTAAGCCCACCATTAATATTAAGTAAAAGGGTGAGCCTTGGAACGACTATGTACGCGCCACCGAGGACCTATAGATTAAGGTGATGAACTGAAATGGGTCGAACCCCATTGGTGAGAGAGGCTCAATGGTCGCACGGGACAAGCAACAGTCCTGTCTTGGCTATGGAGGGTAGGAGATGGGAGGGATTGGCACACAGAGATGTGGCTACAAGAGGATCGGTGCGTGCACTTGAGGTGGCGTTCCACGGTGACGGATATATCAACTGCAATCTGTAAGATGTACTGCAATACAGTAAACTGCTGAGATGTACCGAGGATGTACTGGGGTGATAACCTATCTGTTGCTGATTAGCTCAAAATATTTGTTGGTCAGATGCCCCAGTGGCATCGTTAGAACAATTGCTGGTCCCAACATCGCTGTTGCGGTCAGCGGTAACGGTTGGGGCCAGTAATATTCATTGCGCGCGCTCTTGTGCTGTTTTCATTATTTGTTTGTACATAGTGTTTCATATCAAGCTGCGGTGTGAGACGTTGTGTTCATTCAGGGAAGTTGACACGGCCCTTCACCCGCCCGTCGCATCGGCTAGCCCTGTCTCCCGCTCCTGCCCTCAGACGGATGGACGGTCTATCTAGGAGCTACCCCCCTAGGAGCGCGATCTGGCCCGCGCTCAGTGGCGCGGCGACGCGAGGGACGCCCGAGCCGTGGCCACGTCCTGTCCAGACGATGGCACACCGTTCCACATGACGCCTGGCCTCGGAACGTTACGGCGGACAGGACGTCCTGTTATCCATGCCCCGACTGGTGAGTCCCTGCGCCGCGGCGCGGTCACCGTCCGCCCCACGCTGCCCCAACCGGCGGCCCGCCGACAATCTGTCGGACCGCCTGTGTAGTCTAGACTCAGAACGGAGACTACAGAGGCTGGAAAGCTGCAGACCACGCGCATGAACTGCGTTTATATCATGGTTGTCGGCTATAACCAGTGTTACATGTAGAGACGTGGAATTAGGGTCGGAGCAAAGGCAGGCGCTGCTACTAGGCCACGGTGAATCATTTACTTGCTCAGGGGCCAAAAAGTGTGAGGACAAACGTTCGCACTACAGGCTCACGCAACTCTCCTCGTTTTCCACCGCGCCCACTTGAGAGAACTACCCAGCGACATTCTTATCACGCATACTTAAGAGAGCACTCTTCAAGCTGTGACTGGCGAGCGGTCCCTCAATTTTTTTGCGATTTAGGGTGCCTTTGGTTCGCCTTTTGTGGGGTCTACATGTTCGTTGATTCTCTATGTTTGTTCACTACGGACTAAACATAGTGACTAAATCGCGGGGGGATATTTTTTGGAATTTTCAGCGGCTATTTTTTCGGGAGGATCTTTGCTCTCGGGAGGCGGCGGGTTCGAGCTATGTGGTTGCGATGACGACTGCTGCGGCGCTGTGAGCCAGAGTCCCCCCGTCCGCTTCCCCCCGCTCTCTCGCGGCTCGAAGGTCTGGCTGCGGGCTGCTGGCGCTGCGAGGGCGCGAGCGTAACGACGCACGAAAGCGGCAACGGTAGCGAGGCGCGAGCAACAGCGGCCAACTAACGTAGGAAAAGCGGATAAAAGAAAGGTGGGGATTCTCAGGGATTGGGAAATCCAAAGGTCCGGATTGCTCCGCTGTTAATCAAGATACTGAGCGTATCAAGAGTGTCTAGGAGTACTTAAGGCGTGAACCCTAATTCGGAGTGAATCGGTCGCTTAAGTTTGCGATAAAAGGTACCACCGGGCTAGAATGGTAGTAACTGCAATTGCTGCGTCGTAATAATCGCTGACTGACACGTAGCAGAGTAATATATCAGCTGAAATATTGCACACTATGGAGCTCAATATGTGCTATTGCGTTTTCGAAATGCATAATTTCTGAGATATCGAGCATTTAGCTACCCCTGCACGTCTTGGTCGGACGATACGGCTCTTCTTAAGATTATATCTTTTAGGAGACATAAAGTAATTATGATTTGTCAACTGTATAATCGCTTACGGAACCTAAAAATCCATATGATTCTCGCGACACACACGCGAGATTGCGCGGTTGTAAAATAGTCACCCACGCCCGCGCTTGACCGATGAGAACCTTGAGAGCAACTTAAAATGTTCCGCCGTTATTTTCCAATGGGTCTCGGACCCGTTCTTCCAGTACACGTTAGTCATGAAAGGAGATCGGCGACACAACTAAGAGCGCCCTCCACGCTCACATATTGCTAAATTATCAGGTATACCAGGAAATGATACGTTTGAGGTTTGTGAGAGTGAATGTCCTCGAAGGACAATCGCATAGGAGTTGAGAGTAGAATGTCGCAATGCTGATATACAGCGGCACAGACAGAGGTCAGGATAAGTCCATTTTTTTGCAAACACCTCGAGCGAGAGCTGCGTGCCATATCTGCATGGTAGCTCCTAGCTGTTCTAATGCCCGGAAAGATGTATCAGTCGCGTGTGGACGAGTTGACCCTTTATGTAGTAGCGAGGAGAAGTCAGTGCCACAATGCAGATTTTTCAGGATCTCCAGTAGCGGCAGAGTAAAGCTAGTGCACTGCTGGGACTGAGTTCAGACTTGGTTCGATCATGTTTTCTCGTACGGCCAAGAGCCATGCACATAGTGAGGCTGGCAGACGTGCTTCGAAAACTTTCCTACTCTGTCACCTGAATTTTCTTTCTGAGTCCCCTGTTATCTCGCGAAATCTCACAAGTAGCCTATTGTCTGTCAACTGCAGATTTGCTCTCTTCGACTGCACAGATGCTGCCATTGGGGGCTTCTGCAATGCCCTTGGGGACTTGGGGACTCCTGCAATCGTGATCATCCTTAGTGCATTTGCTGAAGGGGAACTACTATGGATTTCAGACCGCGTGAAACCCCGTTTTTTGGCAATAATTTGTTAAGAAATGACCGAATCCCCAAAAAATCGCATTGGCTACCGTGACGTAGGTTGTGACCTCAAAAGCACGTGCTGTCTTATCGTCACCATCGTCGGTCGTCATGTGCTGCTGAGGTCACAACTCACATCCTACGTCACGGTAGCCTCTACTGTGGTGTCACTGGTTTACCGAGCAGATTTTAACGTTATGAGTCAATGACAAGTACCTACCATAAGTTTTGATTTTTTGTTAACCGACTATAAGGACAGAAATCGGCGCCTGGGCTGAAATAGACTGCGCGAAAATTCGATTCTGATTCGGACATTTATAACAAATCATCGACAAAAAACGGGGTCTCACACTGTGTGAAATCCATAGTAAAACCCGTGCAATGTTTTCCCCACGCGCCATCTGAAGAACATCTATTAAAGGTTTCAGGATATTCTGAGGCTGAAAAAATATCGATAATAGAAACCGCATTATATCGATAAACGATCACGGAGAACCAAAACAATAATCGATAAAATATATTGATGTTCTCAGGCCTAGTGGATACTGTACGTAGCCCCTTCAGATACCCCATACCGTATGCAGCCCCTTGTCCTGCCCCCACACACGTGGGCTCTACAAGCCGTGCAACCCAGCTGGCCAGCTGTTGGAGCTGCCGCAGCTGTCGGAGCTGCCGCAGCTGTCGGAGCTGCCGCAGCTGTCGGAGCTGCCGCAGCTGTCGGAGCTGCCGCAGCTGTTGGAGCTGCCGCAGTTGTTGGAGCTGCCGCAGCTGTTGGAGCTGCCGCAGCTGTTGAAGCTGCCGCAGCTGTTGAAGCTGTCGCAGCTGTTGAAGCTGTCGCAGCTGTTGAAGCTGTCGCAGCTGTTGAAGCTGCCGCAGCTGTTGGAGCTGCCACAGCTCTGCCCAGCGGCGGCTGCAGCTCACCCGGTGCAGAGGAGAGCGGCGGTAGCGGAGACGGGAGACGGGCGGGTGATGGTAATCCCACGGGACCGGTCGAGGCGGGCTGCCAGCTGCGCTAGCGGTGCCGCCGGATCAGGCCAACACCACCGGTGAACGGCGGTGGCACAAATAGTCCCGACAAGGCCGATAACCGGCACTGACCATGCAGGGAGACGAACATGGGGGGGCAGCCTCCAGCGAGTTCAATCAGCAACACAGAGCTGAACTATCAAGCTCCGGACAGGGCCAGACAAGCCCGTAAGCCGCTCAGTCAAAGCCAAACTCACCAGCAGCCCAGCTTCAGACGCCATTTGTTTGCGACATCGGGCCAGACAATCCACCGCGGTGTTGGGTACACGTTACTCACCCCGACCCCACTCATCTCAAGCCACCTCTCACCTCCCTCACCGCCGTCATCTCAAGCCATATGGAAGCGCCTTGCAACCTACCACGACCTGCCTCGACCTCCTACTCACCCCATTTCCCAACAGCGCCCTCTCCACGACCATCTACACCTTCCGCGCGTCAGACGCGGTCATCCTCCTCGCCGGCGCGTTTCGGCCACCGCCTCCACTCACCTGATGCAGGACGAGACACCGCGGCGAGAGCGCCGTACACAGATACACGCCGCACGGCTCCAGACACCGGTCCAGCGTCTTCTTGATCTCGCGGTGCACGCACGCCTCGGGCGAGCGGTGGCGCTGCCGCTGCCGCGTCTTGGTCGACATGGTGACGCGCGCGCGGCGCTCGCTCACTCGTGCGCCGGCATCGCGATGCACCTGTTGAATGGTGCTGCCAGCCGGCCCGCCGGCAACCCGACCATATGGCGACGGTGGCGGCGGCGGCAGGCGGCCCGGGCGGCGGGGGGCGGGGACGGCCGACTGCGGGCGGCGATCGATGGCGCCGTCGGCGGCGACGGAGAGCGCGGCAGAGAGCGGCGCAGCCGCGGCGCGCAAGGGTGCCGGCCGGCCGACAGGACGCGCCCGGCCGCTGGACACGGCAACACTGCCACCGGCCGCGACCGCCGCCGCCCCCGCCGGCGGCGCGCGGGGGCGGCTGACGTCAGAGCTGGCAGCGCCAATCAATGGCAGGCCTCGGGTCGCCCACGGCCGGCAGGTGGTGACCCGACCTGGCCCGGAGCGCCCCGGGACGTCCCACACCTCCACAGCTCTCCGATCACTACGCAGCGACGTCCCTCTGCCATCACCCCCCGGCTCTACCCAGCCCGTCCCGAAATCCGCTCACTTGTCCCAGCGCGCGCCTGCGTGCGTATGCGTGTCCCAGGAACGCCACGAGCCACAGCGCGCGTGCAAGGTCAATCGATGCGTCTAGCGAGCAACTGGTAGCTTTCCGGCGGGCGGACGGACGGCCTCGTTTCCCGGCGTCGTTTTAAGCACGTCGCCGTCAAGACTGCCGTAATTCCAACCGGGGCGTACAGCATATGGCCGTGCTGCAACAAGCGACCCGCCGTCTGATAATATGGCCCGTAGGCGTGCCTGTACCTGTACCGTGCGCCCGTGCCTGATCCAGCGCCTCGCGGCCGCTAACTACGCTAATAAAATAATCCCGGTAGCGCGACTCTGACTAACGCGATGACATCAAGCGCGGCGTGCGTCACAACATTTGTCGCCGATGTGGTCATATGTATTCGTCCGGCCGGCACGACGGTACAGCAGCGCGGGGGTCGCCGTCATCACTGTCGGTGACGAGGGTGTCCGAGCACTGACTGACAAACACTGCAGACAGACAGACATCCTGGCCCGACACCAGTGATTGGTGCTAATCAGGGGAGAGAAAAAAACGCCCGGGTCGTGATGATATTAGGCTGGACGAAGACATCGAATGGTTCACGGATCCATCGGGAGCATCAACACCAGTGGAGCTAGCCGATGAAACAGACGAGAGCATCACAGTCAATGGACAAAATCACGCCACCCAAATCCCAGTCCATCAACGGCAAACAGTAGAATCACAGAAAATTGAGATTATGAAATCAAAGACAGTGAGTCCCAGCAGTCAGCAGTCCGATGATGATGATTTGGGTTTAATGGCGCCGTCAGATGACCGATGAAAATTGAAGCCCACTGGAGCTACTAATGACATGCCTAACCCGCTCTAGCAACAGGAAACAGCCGAATCACTAAAACCGTCACCATAGCCATTAACACTCCCTAAACCACCCCAGTCCACAAACACCAGCGAGGTACCCTCCTAACACAGAGCTATGCCATCTATCTGCCCCGTGCTGGCTTCCGTTGACCGAACAGGGGCTACGCTCGGTAGTTTCCGGCGATACCCGGGCCGGGCAGAAGTTGAACGGCGGAATGAGTGCGGACAGCTGCGGATCTAGAACGGAAGTTGGGGGGAATTCCAAAAAGTCTCACACAATTCTGAAAACTTATCGGATTTCGCTGGTACTAACTGATTTAAGGCAGTCTTTCCATCGTAAAAGTTGCTTAGATTTCCTTCTATATCCTGAAATGTGCCATTTTTGCCGATTTTGGACGGTTTCGGGGGTAATTGCCCATTAAGCCCAGCCGTCGATCCGCCACTGTGTGCGGAGCCTGTCCACGTGGCCACGTCAGTCGACAGCTGTGCAGAGCAGGGTAACTAGTGCACAGTGCAGCGTGCAGCAGGCCGCGGGCCAGACATACATTTGTGACGTCAGCGCTCAAATGAATCAATGCACGATAATTTCGCTTCCGGGCGCCGCAGCGATGCCATGAATGTGAGCTGGATGTGTGGGGGAATGAAATGAGCGAGACTTATGTAACCAGGGGCAATTATCGTTTGTTGTAACGAGAGAAGCATAACAACAGGGCGTTTCTGTGACAGCACTGGGAACGTATTTGAACGGAATGAACGCTTATGAGTGCGGTGGATTTAATGCGAAAGTTGTAAATATTCGGCGGAATGTAAACAATCGACTGGATGGGATTATGGTATGGCAGAGTGCAGCGACATTATGCATGTGCACTGTACGCTCGCGTAGTTGTACTGGGTATGATGAAAAGCAGCGACTGGCGTTATATGGGCGAAAGATAACACGACAGAAACACCAAACGTGAATAAATCATACTTGTCGCGAAACACGGTTTAAAGGGAATATACCACCTTTACCATTAGTTTTTAACTGAGATAGCAGATTGTCGGGTGTGTACTGAGAACCTCTAAATCTGAAATTTTTCCTTCCAAAACGACCTAGTTTACTGAGTTTTGAACTCAAAAACCGTTTGGTCATATGTGGTCATATTTCAAAACGCACAAATCCCGTGACGTTATCGCATACGTCATCAGTAGTTACTCCACTGTGATTTCCACCGCATTGCTTTTTGAACCGTCGCCAGTATTTCATTACCTTTGCTCCCGAAAGGTATTGACTTGAACAATTTGTAAATGAATGTCAATTTTCTTTGTCATTTTCATTGGATTTTCAATTTTGAAAATAATGCAGACAATGCGTCTTTGAAAGGCCTAACTGTTGATGGTAGCTCGAACCGGTACTGCAATATTATCCGCATAGAAGCTATTCAGTACGTAACTAATGTATTTTCACTCAATGCCAATGGGCAAATTCACTATGCGTTGGAATGTTTATAAATAAAATATTTATGTCAATTGTGAACCGATTTCCAATTAAAAATTACCAATAGATACTATGTTGAGTTGACAAAATGTGTTGATGGTGACTGCGTCCAATGTTTCATGCAATACATCAACAAAATATAAGACAGTTTGTGTTGTTACGGAAGTTCGGGTTTCCCCAAAAACATGATTTGACCATGACTTTGTTGAATTTTCATGGATTTCCATTTGAAAATAATACCAGACAAAGGTTTTTCTTCAAGGGCCACAACTGTTATGGTGTTCCTTAACCGTTAGGCTTAAATATTCTCCGCATTAGAAGCATATGCCTAGTTGCCTAACTAATGATTTCATCCAATGGCGGCTAATCACACATTGGACAAAATTCACTTGGTGTGGATATAGTTTTAAGTAACTATCATTGTTCAATTGGTTAAGTGATTTCCTATTAAACATTACTAAAAGATGTTTAGAATGACCCTAGTGCGAAACATTAACACATTTGTAATCCGCGAATCCAATATTATTTTGGCGATCAGGGAACCCAGCGAACGCAGTTGTTGACGTTTTACGCATTCTGATTCAAGGAAACGATGTTGTTGCCGTTCCCGATGCCTCCTTGTGACGTCACAACTCGCATTGGTGACGCAATATGTTGTGACGTCACATTGTAAACATATGACTATTTTCAAATTACAAACAAATTCTGACTTTTTTTTCGCAAAATGGAAGCCAGCGGACCGTAATAGGGCATTCTTCTCCATCATTCTACCATACTCTCCCAAGGTGCTATATTTCCATATTAACGTCCAGTATTATTCTAGTCTTTTGACGCCTCATTCTTCCTTTATCTAAGATTATCGCTAACAATTTTTCGTGAGCAAAAAACCATTACCAACACGCTCTTCGCTACCACTTTCCAGAAGAAAAAATATACAACCCAAAACGTGGAGCGCTCTGCACTGGTGCTCTGCCTCGTCTCTTCAATGAACCTATTTGTGTATCACACTGATTCTAAACTGGGCATCCTAGGATTAATGACCAGATAAAAACTAGACAAGATAGAAAAACCCTTAAAATAACTGTTAATTGTCCCACGGCCTTGAGATCCTCAGCGACCAATGCTTACCGACCTCTAATCGGGTTCTAGACACTAATCAATTGTAACAAAGCGTCGAAAACTAGTTCATTACGACCACGAAAAAAAAAAAAATTTTTTTTTTTCTCCCTTTTTCGTTTTGTAAAATTTTCCATGCGGTCGAACTTGATGCCAATTAAATATTAGTTTCCTTCAAGCGTGAGGCATGCTTTGTTCGAATTGTTAACATCTGCAAGTGGATCGTGCATCGCTAGTCAGAGGGTCACAGATAAGCGAGTCACAGGTCGCAGTCACGGGTCAGCGGGTCACGGGTCAGCGGCACGGTCAGCGGTCACGGCGGTCAGCGGTCACTGGGGTCACAGCCAGCGGTCACAGGGTCAGCGGCTCGGTTTCTGCTGAATGGAGCAGGTCAAGTTGGGTGGTGTAGTGGTTAGGGGACAGGTGGTGCGGTGGTGGCGGGGACAGCGTGAGTGGGTTGGTGTCAGTGGTTTGGGGACAGGTACGTGGGTGGTTGCATTGGTGATGGGACAGTGAGGGACTGAGGGTTGGTGTCAGTGGGTGAGGGGGACAGCGTGAGTGGGTCCCGGTGTCATTGTGATGGGGACAGGTGAGTGGGGGTGGTGCAGTGGTGAGGGGGACAGGTGAGTGGGTGGTGTCAGTGGTGAGCGGGACAGGTGAGTGGGTGGTGTCAGTGGTCAGTCAGTGGACAGGTGAGTGGGTGGTGCCGTGCCGCCGTGTTCTCGGCGCCTCCCACGGCTGCGGCTCGGCAGTGCAGCGGAGGATCGATGACGTGGGCGGCGGCGCGAACTGCCGGTGACGGCACCGCCATCCTCTACCTCCCTCCTTCCCTCCCTGTCCCTCCCAGCGACCTTCTGCCTCCCACCATCCATCCCTCCCAGCGGCCTCCTGCCTCCCACCATCCGTCCCTCCCAGCGGCCTCCTGCCTCCCACCATCAGTCCCTCCCAGCGGCCTTCTGCCTCCCACCATCCGTCCCTCCCAGCGGCCTTCTGCCTCCCACAATCCGTCCCTCCCAGCGGCCTCCTGCCTCCCAGTGGCCTTCTCCTGCCACAATCCGTCCCTCCCAGCGACCTTCTGCCTCCACCATTCCGTCCTCCAGCGGACCTCCTGCCTCCCACCATCCGTCCCTCCCAGCGGCCTCCTGCCTCCCACCATCCGTCCCTCCCAGTGGCCTTCTGCCTCCCACCATCCGTCCCTCCCAGCGGCCTTCTGTCTCCCACCATCCGTCCCTTCCCAGCAATCGTCCTCCTCTGTCACGTTCCCCTCACACCTAGACCTGTCTATCCCTCACAACTGCTGTCCCTTACTTCTGTCCCGTCCCATTCCCAGCCCACAGTCCCTTTCTCCCGCACCAGCCACCTCCTCCGTGGCTGATATTCCCGCCCTGTCTTCCATAATCCGTCTGTTTCCGCCGTTCCCTCCTCCCCCTCCCCCCGACCGATCGGCCGACACCCACGTCACCGGACCGATTATCTGACGTCACGGGACCACTGCGTTCCGCAGTGGCAGTGTGTCCTGTGTCTGTGTCTGTGTCAGTCACTGTGCCCAATACTCGTCTCACCAATAATAGATCATCTTGGTTTTATCTGAGTGACTTCGCTAGTAAATGGCTTGTTCCGTCGGCGATCATGGCAAATAAATAAATAGATACTCCGCGCACCTCGATGGACTAGCAAACAGTAATGAGCGGACCGCAGCAGGGGCGACGCTCGACACAAGCTTTAAGCTGGTGGCCGGCTGGAAACACGGCTTACGGCCACATTAAGTTCCCGGAAGAGGAGCTGGGCTGATGTTGGCGAACCTGTCAAGAGTAGCTTTTCAAATGCGACACAAAGCGGACGATATTGAACTGATGACGCAATATTGTAGCGGAAAGATGGACGACTATGAATTCTTAGAACCAGTTGCCGGTGACATTTTAGCGACAACCCAAAATTATACGAGATCATAACCACAAATGCGTCTTTTCGACCGAAAGTACCAGTTCACCAGTTTCAAAACTTCAATCCAGAACCTTTAACGAAACACAGAAACTTTATGGATGAAACGCATATATAGTCAAGGTCCAGAAACATTAGTCAGTATACCTCAAATATGAATATATGAATGAATTAATGAATGAATGAATGAAGACTGAAGAGTCTTGACTCTAGGGTGTCGCAATCTGCACATATGTCGGAAAACTAGAGCGGATACAGGTTTTCCCCATGCTTTTTAACATGCTGAGTTCAATGGTGCATATTGCAATTAATTTTGACGACATTCAAATCAGTGGGTCTCGAAAAAATCTTCAATAATATGGTTTTGCTCATTTTCGACTAAAATCGTGACATAATTGCGCAAAGCACCTAAACTGTACAAATGAGGGATGCAAGGACGCATGTCACGAATAGAACTAACATTCAGTTTTCGTTTGGCGCCGTTTCCCAGTGCGTGGGTTCTAATCCCGCCGCACGGTCTTTCAGCCGAATAGGCGAACTTTCGCGCGGGGGTGCGGTCTCCTAAAGACGCAACATGTCTGTCTATTCCTTGTTAAAGTGAGTAAAGCCTTTTGAATTTATATCAGGATCATATAAGAAAATGAATGAAAACGTCTGTTAACCAGCATACATGTGTAAATATTCATTTATTATAAATACGCGTATACCGACAATGAAACGACGCACTGGTGTGATGCGCATACACAAGTAAGGGATTCAAGAATATGTCAAGCCACATGCATTCGACAGCATTATCATGCTTTAAAATCTACCTAAACAAATGCAAACTAAGACAACGGCATTACCCTAGAAACATGCATTAACCTCACCCCTACCCTGATAAGGCGTATCCATTTTTTAACAGCAGCCAGTCATCTGAATGACTATTTACAACTTAAGTGTGTGCAAACTATCCTACGAATGGTTCCACACGCATTGACTCAAGTTAAAGAGTCGGCGAGTCGGAGTCAACATAGACGGCGCCTCTCTGGGCCGTTACAGCGCCCCTCCCGCCAGTGACGGCGCCCCTCCGACCAGTGACGACGCCTCTCCGGCCAGTGAAGGCGCGCTCCGGCTAGTTACCACGCCCCTCCGGCGATTGACGGCGCCCCTCCGTGACTGCCCCTCTCAGGAACGTGAGAGGGGCAACACCCTGACACCCTGACGTTATGCCTGTAACAAGCCTTATATATGCTGCGGCTGTGACCCTTACGTCTGGGTTACCTACATTTTCTCCAGCGTTGGATTTTTGCAGTCGGGAACTGCCGCCTGTGGATCTCGACCACCTGCAAAGTGCCTGCAGTTGAGCCTCATCTTTGGCGGATGTGTTTAGGAAGTCGATCATCTTAACCCTATTCCCTTGCGGGGTGGGCAGATTCTGCCCCCCCCCACACCGGGTAATTTTTCGCCCGCCGTCTTCTGAACCGTTACGTCTATCGTCTTGAAACTTTCGGGTCTTTTGATAAATATTAAACGACACGTGTTCCGTCAAAATTTTGAAAAAATCGGCCCAACAGAGGTGGCTCCAGGGTCATGTTTTTGAAGAGGTCGTTTCGAATGCGGGTGTGCGGCGCATACTTCATTCGTAGTTTGCGGTGGAATAAAAGCCTCAGAAACTAAGTCGACTGCTATATACATCATACACAATTGGACTAATACATATTTTGGGGCAAGAGGTGCACTTCAGGTACATAAAATAGGGAGGCGATATTCTCCGTCAATTTAGGTCCGTCAATTCGCCGGGATTTGAACCCACGCTGCCGCCTAAAACGATCTAAAGGGGCCGCCGGGGACAAATATTGATGTGGAAAGATGGGTATAAAAATTGCCTTATTGTAATAGTCGTCCAAATTGTCGTCAAAATTATTAATAATGCGCACTATAGAACTCAGCATGTTAAAAGCATGGGATAAACCTGCATCCGCTTTAATCTTCCGACATAAGTCCAGATTGCGCCACCCTAACACTGTCATACGCAAACCATACCGGGTGTTTCTGAAAATACTGACACATTTCATTCCCTTCCCCCGTTGGTGTTTATTGCAGCAGATACATAGTCAGGGACTCAAATCATTCCATGATAACCTGCAATTATATGCACCATCTAGCGTCATTGTATGTACACCGTTCCTAGTTCTAGAGCACGTGTTCGAAATGTGCACTATTTCTGGCCACGCAGATCTCTGTCCGAGGTCGCACCTTTGCGAATACCTTCCGGCACTTCTGGGCCGTTACTGATCTCACGATCTCCGTGACAGCGGCCTGGAACTCCGGGAAGCTTCGGGGACCACTTTTGAATGTTTTTTCCTTCACATCACCCCAGAGGTACAAGTCAGGGGGTGTCAAATCGGGAGACCTCGTCGGCCACGTGACGGAGGTGCCCTTGAAGATTATCCGTCCTCTGAACCGCTCCTTGAGCCACCTGATGGTAGCGGTAGCTGTATGGGCGGGACGCCATCCAGTTGCAACCACTGTTCGTTTACGATGTCAACACACCTCCTCTGAAGCGCGATCCAGAACTTGTTAAGGACCTGGCGATAGTGTTCTGCATTGACCATGGCCGCCTTCCCCTCGTCATCTTCAATCCAGATTGGGCCAATGATGCCAATGCTGCTCAATGCGCACCATGCGGTGCACTTCTTTTGGTGGTGGTCTCGTTGTGGTACCACGTCTGGTGGTGTTTCGCTCCAGAATCGGTTGTTTTGCGAGTTTACCCTACCATCAAGGTAAAAATATGCCTTGTCAGTGAACCACACTTTCTCCCAAAAACCCACCGTTTCCTCGCATTTCTGCAGAATCCATTGGCAGAATGTCGAGCGAGCAATCTTGTCGGCTTCAGTCAATTTTCTCTTCGTAGGAAGCTTGCAGGGGTACATATTAAGGTCATTTTTTAGAATCATTTGGGTGGTTGAACCGCTGCAGCCCGCTTCTTGCCCGAGGCGCCGGTGATATTTCCTGGGGTCATTTGCAATGAGCGCGCGGATAGAGTTAACCCACTCTTGTGTCCTTATTCACTTTTTTTGCCCAGCATACGACTTCTGGAGGTTGCTAATACTTCCAGCCCGCAGGTATTTCTCCGTTAGTGAGAGAATAGTATTCCTGGCTGGCAATGAACTTAAACTTTAAAATAGTTTTTGAAGCGTCTCGCCGTCAAATTAATCGATTTCGTCTCCAAGTAAAATTGCACTATTTTAGCTCTTTGCTTCGTGCTGTAATACCACATGACCGAGAATGAAATGTTTGGTGTCAAACAAATTGCAATGATCTATGCTTTTAGCTCGTGTATCGAACACATGCAATTACTTACATTATATACCCCTAATACGTTCACCAAAATCTGTCAGTATTTCAGAAGCACCCGGTATAATAAACCCAGCAACCGATTTTGTATGTGCAAAATTCACTTAACAAATATATAATTCTCACTTTGTCCGAAGCCAACGCCCACCCACACCACAACCCCCCCCCCCGTGGAAAAGGAGTCAAGAAAGAGGATAGAAGTTTTCGTTCGAGGGGTCGGAAGGGTGAAGCCGGACGGTACCGTTCGAGGTCGGCGATGCGAGCCGACGGGACTGTAGGGTCGCGGCAGTGTGACGTCGACGGACCGTTCAGAGGGGTCGGGCGGTGGCGAGCCGACGGGACGTTCGAGGGTCGGGAGTGCGAGTCGACGGGACCGTTCGAGGGGTCGGGCGGTGTGAGTCGACGGGACCGTTCGAGGGGTCGGGCGGTGCGAGTCGACGGGACCGTTCGAGGGGTCGGGCAGTGCGAGTCGACGGGACCGTTCGAGGGGTCGGGCAGTGCGAGTCGGCTGGCGGGACCGTTCGAGGGGTCGGGCAGTGCGAGTCGACAGGACCGTTCGAGGAGTCGGGCGGTGCGAGTCGACGGGACCGTTCGAGGGGTCGGGCGGTGTGAGTCGACGGGACCGTTCGAGGGGTCGGGCGGTGCTCTCGATAGCTCTCTCGATAGCTCTTGTATCGAGCGTCGGCCATCTCCCAGAGAAGTATGTCGACCGTCTGAGACGCACCAGAATAGTCGGGCGTCTGCCGACGAAGTCCTTAGTGCAGATGTACTGCGGTGTACAGAGACGTCACATGTCTAAAGACGGCGTCCCGTTCATATCCAGCCTTTCAGATGATTGGCTTAGAAGTCGAAAAGCTAAAGCAGAAGTGACGCATCCTTTTTACGATCTGAGGCTTCCGGCTGAGATACTAAGTCAGGTAGAACCCGCTATATTTCGATTGGTTTAAGCCGCCGAGTTACGGCCGTTTCCAGTGAAGAGACGTATGCAGGATGAGTAGTTTCTGTCTTAGTTCATCCGCAGGTAAAGCTCCAAATAAATGTGCAAATGTAATGTTTGTTATATTTATATACTTAAGCAGTTATCTGCCTCAGCAATGTGGTGTGCTGTCAGCCAGAGACTGTACATATTGCAAAGGTCACGCCACCAACTAACATGCTTGCCAGAAAAGCGTATTGCTGGAAAGCATGTTGCAAGGCTTGATATTATTTAGAACCAAAACGATCTAAGACAAAATAAACAAATTTTAAACAAGTATGTCGTTTTACTTTTTAGTAGTTTTGTGCTCGATAACTTGTGGCCCTCATTCCTCCGCCATGCGAGTAAAATGTCACGATCTGTGTGAACTTGACCTGACCTTGGTCTTAAACCATGTCAGTCGACCAAGAAAACACGGTTCTAGAATATCCTGGCATCGGTTGGGAAGTGTCCAGGAATTATTGGGTTTTCCACGCTAAGCCAAAACATACCGTTGAAACACCATGACTGTGTATTTTTATCCCACAAATTATGAGCGGTCATACGATGTACGTCAGGTAATTTGGATCGCAGATCTCTATCGAATGCAGACATTGTTTGCAACATGCTATCCGGATTTGGAGAACTGGGAAATTAAACCCGAACCCAATCGGTCAGTTGATACGAAAACATACCACTGCTGTATGGATTAAGAAACCGCTTGACCTCGTTCATTAAATACCTGCGATGTTTTCGATTCTTGAGACCCAGTCTCTTGAAATCCCCCGTTCTCGAGGTTGTACCGATTCAGCGGGAAAACATTATACATCCCGCAAAACCGCCAAAACGGTTTTTAAAAAATCACTAGACAATAACTATTGCATCCTGTATTATGTGTGCATCCTATGGTGATGATGGGACACGATTAAAAACGTTTCCCACCACAACTATGGCAATGACAATGACCAGTTTCAAACCGCTTCACCAAACAAAGCCATCAGACAACAGCTGATGGCCATGTATTACCAGTGGGCGGGTTAAACCGGCGGGCTGGCGGCCTGCCACCACCTGCTGCCTCTGGTGGTGACCTCGTGCCCTTCCACGGTGGCGGAGCGGCCCATGGCCGTCCATTCATTATCCACTGCTCTGTGCGTGCGTGCGTGCGTGCGTGCGCGCGTGCGCGCGTGTGCGTGTGCGTGTGCGTGTGTATGTGTATGTGTATGTGTATGTGTATGTGTATGTGTATGTGTGTGTGTGTGTGGTTGTGTGTGTGTGTGTGTGTGTGTGTGTGTGTGTGTGTGTGTGGCGTGTGCGTGTGCGTGTGGTGGTGGTGTGCGTGTGCGTGTGCGTGTGCGTGTGCGTGTGCGTGTGCGTGTGCGTGTGCGTGTGCGTGTGTGTGTGTTGGGCACACGTCGGGCAGCGGAGAGAGGGGGCGACACAGCCGACCCGGCCGACACAGCACGGTACGGTATGGGTTTACCGGCCGCTGCCCGCTGCCCGCTCCCCTGCCGCGGGGCTCAGATAGCGACAACACGGCCCGACCGCGCGGCCACCGCCGCCGCTCCCAGCAAAACAACTGGACAGGGGAGCACAGGGGAACGGTGGACAGAGAAAGAGACGGAGAACGGCCGGCCGCTGACGGGTCCAAGGACGCCATTTTGTCGACCTTCGTCCTGGTGGGGGTCATTGAGCTTTCGATTGCTTGTAACGTCGTTTGTTCTTAGTTATCATGTTCCTGAGATATGTGTGCATTTCTGGAGCACATTCATCAAATTGGGGGAAATTTACCTTTGAAGACCTCTGGTGATCTCAATATTGACCTGCGCTGTACGAAATGCATGACATAACTTCGAATATCCTTTTCTAGAGCTTCCAAACGTTATATGTCCGCGTCTTTCTAGTTTTGAGTTTGGTTGGAGAGTGTACGGGTCATTTGTACCCCCCCCCACCAAAGCACAAGGAAAGTTGTCTCAGAAGCCCACCGAGACGCGGGTTAAAGGGCACACCTAACAGATCAAGATTGGACGCTGAGAAAGTGACACCTAAGGTTGCTATAAGCGGAAAGAAAAGCATGAGAAGCGACAAACACAGTTCCTCAGTTCTCATATTGACACAAACACAACTGAAATTTACTTCATCCTCAATTGTATCACATAAGTACTTTCAATCGCCACTGAAATGCCTACGCCGGCGCCCGTTCACTGAGCGTGTCCCCATAACATCCGCTGACAACAGCTGGTGCGACAGTCGATGTCAAGTGGCACGCCAAACCATTCAGCACTACACCTCTCCTCCTGCGGACACGTCGCCGGTCCGGGGTGGCCATCGCTCAGTATCGATAGCCACCGTGCCGCGTATCTGGCGCGTGGCGAGGGTAGCACGCCTCCCATCCATTGGGCGCTATCGCACCTCGCGTTCCACCTTCGTCAGCGACATGGCCCGGCGACAGAGTCGGGGCCATATCGTGCTGCCACCTATCGGCCGGCGTGTAAGCTGCAGTTCCCGAGCCGTCCGCGGCAGGGTGGAGCACGGCGCGGCGGCGTGGGCCGAGAACGTGCGCCTCAGCGCCGAGCCCCCTTCCCTCCCCCGGCGCGCGCCGAGCCTCCCAGCGAGCCAATCGATAACATGACTGGCTGGTTAGTTACCGCGGTGCGCGCGGCCGCCGCGCCAGACGGTCGAGAAAAATAACATATCCGTCTGCGGGGTCAAGGCCAACCGGTCTCCGGCCCGACGAGCGGACCAATCAGCCACCTCCACGTGCGTCGACGAGCCATGCGTCGAACGCGCATCTTACCGCAAGCTGGCCGGCAGGAGCGAACGCGCTGTCCGATGTCATGGGCGCGGTGACGTCACGGCTCGGCCGGCTAATCAGCGGGCGTACAGCTGGGTCGGCAGGCTCGGGCAGCGCGCAGGGCCTGCAACAGGGCGCGTCGGTCGGTCAGTCGGGGACGGAGCAGCGTCGGAACCGACGGGACGGAGCAACGTCGGAACCGACGGGACGGGCACACAGAGCTCCAGACGTGACTCGCAGGAGGTGGCCAGGGTGGTGCTGCATTGCTCGGCAGTAGGCTGTGATCGCCAGGATAAGCACCCTAAGCGAGGGCCGGGATGAGCACCCTAAGCGAGGGCCAGGATAAGCACCCTAAGCGAGGGCCAGGATAAGCACCCTAAGCGAGGGCTAGGATAAGCACCCTAAGCGAGGGCCAGGATAAGCACCCTAAGCGAGGGCCAGGATAAGCACCCTAAGCGAGGGATACACATTGGGGGCAGAACCATATGGTATTCGGCGCCCAACTGCAATCCCTTCCCAGCTGTGAGCCTCACCCTCATCGGATATCTCCCTCTTGCAAATACACGACGAAATTGACGTAACCTTGTTCCACCTGCGAACAGATCAAACGAGCATATACAGCTACAGACCACAGTTAAGTTTGCACTATTTGCGAATTGGCTTTGTTCAGCACTGGCTTGCTTTCACTCGTGTTGAACGTATTGACGAGCGTTAAAACACTGCCGCCGATGCGTTCAGCACCGACGATAACTTGGCCACAGCGCCGCATCTCTGCTGTTTCGCTTGGGAGTGCAGCTCAGACAAAGCTTGGTCACTGAGCCACGGTGGCACGGAGCAGGCGGTTCACAGCGGCCCACAAACGCCCACTGCCCGGCTCCGCCAATACAAACAGCATCGCATTCCTCTGCGCGACCTCCAGAGCATCAGGCTGTGCCAGAGAAACGACGGGAAGGTGTCGGTACAACACCCACCGGGACAGAGGTACCAACCGGAGACCTGAGGAGCCAACACCTGACCTGAGGGACCAACACCTGACCTGACCTGAGGTACTTTCAATTAGCCTGAGGTATCGGCGGGTCAACTGAGGTACCGGCACCGCCACCGGACCCGAGACGCTGTGAAGTGACCTGAAGAACAAATATCGGACCTTGACATCACCATCTACCCCGAGGTACTAACATCAGACCTGAGGTACCGCCAACAATAGCCGAACATTCCGATTTGACCTGACCCAACAAAAGTGAATTCAACAGCCACCAGATCAAGGGGAAATAAGAACATGACATGGCATTGCTATGTCTAAGCAACATAACGCAATGTCATGTATACAGGGGTGTCGCCACTCGCCACCTTCCAAAAAATGGGGGGGGCGGAGGCATTTTGAAGTCGATTCTTCCCATGCAACGCCCATAGACGTAATGCTAAAATCCGAAAATGTTTTGGGGAAGCCTCCCACTTGGGGGGACGCGTCCCCCCCGTTTTCGACGCACATGCATGCATAATGTATAATTGTATATGTTGTATAGACATTGCTATGACTGTGAACGTATACATGTAATGTTCAGTAATAACATGGCATTGCTGTGCCAGACAATTAAGAAAAACGGTTCACAGCCATCAATGTTTCGGTGACACAAACCATATGGATCAGTCTAATTTGGTGCTGTTGAAGAGACAGGTCTTTAGCGTAAAAATAACACAAGCTGCCTTAATATGGTGACAATAATAACACAAGCTGCAAAAATATGGTGTCATTTATGTAGCAGACCAATAACAAGATCATTTGAACGGCCAGTGACAGCGCCGTATCCACACTGAGAGCTAATCCCGGCTCACCAAATGAGAACCGGATTTGTCAGTACTCAGAACTCACTAGTCAATTATATATATATATATAAATATAATATATATTATATATATATATATATAATATATATATATATATTATATATATTATATATATAATTATTATATATAGTAATATAATTGGATGTGCACGTTTGCGCACCTAGCAGCATTTCAGATATAATGTGATCAAAGACGCCACGATCACTGAAAGCAATGAGAAGCGTACGACTGATGAATCGTTTTACGCGAAGGGTTTTCAAATATTGGAAAATTCCGCACATGAGATAACATGACAAGACAAAGTAATAGTAATATATATTATGTGAAGCATTTAGTGGACAACTAAACAGATTGTGACAAGCAGATGCACAAACTTATCACACATTTTCATGACCTATCTCGGTAGTGGCAGCCCGGGTTCGAGTCGCTTCGGCGCTCGCTGTTTGCTGCTGACTGGGATGGCCTGCGGCCGGTGGCAGCGGTCGCACTCAAGGCCAGGTGACGTCAGTTTGACGGGGCGGACCGTGTCGGGCCCAATCCTTACCAAGTGCCGTAAAAGCGCAAGTACGGATGCCGTAGAATGGAGGCTCGGAATTGCGCACGGTAATTGAACTACGGCGTTTGTTCGAGTTACTCGTTGGGTCCGAAATAGCCAGTTCGTAGAGCGCTTGGGTGGTTATAGGATTATTCCCCGGTTCGATTCCCGAGTGGAGAGTTTTTGCAAGGCCGGCCGCATCAAATGCCCGTAATTTACCATTCACGGCATTTTGGTAAGACTGGACTCTTGGTAACATTGGGCCCAGGTATGTCGGGCACGTAAAACTTTCGTCTCTAAATTCTGCCGGCCAACAGCAATTGCGCGATCGGGTAGTGAGGTCAGGACCAGCGCAACAAGCTCTGCTTAGCGCGGGTCCTGACGTCGGACAGCCATCCATACAAAAAACATTCGGACTAAATTTATTTTTTTAAAGTTAACAACAATTTATAGAGCACGAAATGGCAATGTCCAATGTCCATCCACCCAAGGTAGATGTCATGGTGCCGGCAGTGGTGGTGCTCTGGGGTTTCCAGGGCGCCGAAACTAGCACAGTGTCAGTAATTTGACATCCGTCACAGATGACATGGTCCCACTCAGCAGCTACTGAATAAGATTGAACGACACTAGGGGTATGGTGGGTCACAATGCCATACTATCCACATCCCGCCAGCCCAGCACATGGTCCAGCCGATGGCTTAGGGGTGCGGCGCGCGCTCGTTTCCCCGCCACAGCCCACCGACAGCGTGACGAACCTGATCAGCCCCGAGTCAGCGGCGGCGGCGATGGGCGGCGCTGACTGGCTGCTGTCTGCACCAGAGTCGAGCCTGACAACGTCCGTGCAGTGACCGTCCTGACGCCGTCCGAGGGTGCAGACAGGACCGCACCGGTCCGTGCTTCCTTTCGTCTCTCTCACTGTCCCTCCTCCCTCCGACCCTCAGATCATTCGACCGATCCGACCAATCCCACCGATCCGACCGATCTGACAGATCCGACCGATCTGACAGATCCGACCGATCTGACCGATCCGACCAATCTGACCGATCCGACCAATCCCACCGATCTGACAGATCCGACCGATCTGACAGATTTGACCGACTGACTCATCAGATCTGCATGACCGTACAGACGCTGGCGCGCCCGGAGCCCAGCGAACGACTCTCTTCCGCGGATGTTCAGCACTCAGACGTAGCTCACAGGTGTTCAGCACCCCAGACTTGGGCGTGCGATGTGTCGTATATCAGAACGCTCCCCGGATACCGCTTCTGACCGCACTGATCACTGCCGATCAGCGTCAGCGTCACCTTCACCACCTCACCACCACACCATCGCCGGCACCAGCAAGCACCACGTTACCGCACCGCACCAACACCAGCAATACCACCTCACATCGACACTGCCTCGGCGAGCGGCAGCGACATTCGTGTCAACCGGTTCCGTAGATGGCAATCGTCCGGGCCACGCCCAACTGTGTATCGGCTCGGCGTTCCGTACCAACTGGACTCCACCAGTCTCTCCTATCCACGCGCTCACGGCTTACACTTCGCAGCCGCTGCAGCCTCAGGTCCAGCGAAGCGCACCACCACTCGAATCCTCACATGAACGTTTGGCAGGACACCCAGTCGGAACTTGGCACCGTCACAGATCGGTAATGACGCGTGCCTCTGTGCCAACGGTCGGTACCGGGTACAGACGAGCCCAGCAGTCACAGTCAGGGTCACAGATCAGTACTGACGCGTGTCTCAGTGCTAAGGGTCGGTTACCGGGTACAGACAAGCCCAGCAGTCACAGTCGGGTCACAGATCCATACTTGACGCGTGGTCTCAGTGCCTAAGGTCGGTACCGGGTACAGACGAGCCCAGCAGTCACAGTCAGGGTAAGATCAGTACTTGAACGCGTGTTCTTCAGTGCCTAGGTCGTACCGGGTTACAGACGAGCCCAGCAGTCACGTCAGGGTCAAAGATCAGTACTTGACGCTGTCTCAAGTGCCTAAGGTCGGTACCGGGTACAGACGAGCCCAGCAGTCACAGTCGGGTCACAGATCGGTTATGGACGCGTGTCTAGTGCTAAGTCGGTACCGGACAGGAGAGCCAGCAGTTCACACGTCAGGGTCACAGATCAGTACTTGACGCAGTGTTCAGTGCCTAAGGTCGGTACCGGGTACAGACGAGCCAGCAGTTCACAGTTGGAGTCACAGATCAGTACTGACGCGTGTTCAGTGCCTAGGGGTGTACGGCGTACAGACGAGACCAAGCAGTCACAGTCAGGGTCACAGATCCAGTACTTGATCGCGTGTCTCAGTGGCTAAGGTTCGGTACCGGGTACAGGACGAGCCCAGCAGTCACAGTCAGCGGTCAATAGATCATAACTTGACGCGTGTTCTCAGGGCCTAAAGTCGGTACCGGGCACAGAGCAGTCCGACGTCGCATCAGGGTCACAGATCAGTACTTGACGCGTGTCTCAGTGCCTAAGGTCGGTACCGGGTACAGAGCAGTCCGACGGTCGCACTCAGGGTCACGGTCGGCACCACTCAGCGCTAGGCGAACTTGGCGCAACAGAGCTCGCCTCGGTTCGGATCGGTTCGACTCGGTTCGACTCGGCTCGGCACGCCCCCTCGGCGGCGGCAGCGGCTGCTCTGGTACCGACTAGAATAGCCGGGCCGGGCGCCGGGAGGGGCGGGGCGCCGGGCGGGGCGGGGCGGGGCGGAGCGGGGAGGGGAGCCGGTCAGCTGGCAATGCCACAGCTCAGCGGCACGCCTACCTCAGTGCCAGGCTGCTCCGCCGCCGCCACCGCCGGCACCACTGCAGTACCGGACCGGACCGGACCGGACCAGACCAGACCAGACTGGACCGGGCCGGACCGGGCTGGACCGGGCCGGACCGGACCGGACTGGACCGGACCGGGCCGGAACGGACCGGAACGGACCGGAACGGAACCGGAACGGACCGGAACGGACCGGAACGGACCGGACCAGCAGCCACAGCCCCACAGAGCCACACCCACACACGTGCCAGTCAGGGCACTATCGAACTGTGTAAGGCCACTACGAGCCTAATCAGTCATCGGAGTCAACAGACAGTCACAGTTGGAAGCCGAAAAACCATGGTGTAGGAATGTAAATACCGCAATTTGCGTCAGCAGATCAGTCAACATTTTCATAATAACGTGATTCCCAAACACGCGGCATTCTCAATGCGTTCGGTGAAAGGCTTGCGTAACGATATGCAATCAAGTGACGTTATTATTGCAAAACAACTTGTCTTATCAAGTGGCAAGAAAAGTTGCAGCAACTAGCCGGCTTGTTTTGCTATGTTGGAAACGCGAGCCCTTCGTCAGCCGAGTCACATTAGACGCAGTTGTAACTGAGGCGTTGATGTCGATTTAGGCTGTGTTCTGACCGTCACATTCCCTGCGGGAATACCTGGAATCCTCGGCGGGCATTTTACTCTACTGCAGTTCGGTAATGTTCTTATACATTGATATTCCTGTTGCCTCGTTGCTTCGGGAATCGGTCGAAAGCACCTTTCTTCTGATTCCCCGGAATCCCCGCGGGAATCGACGGGTCAGAACGAGACATGTGCCAAGGCCCCACGGCAAAATAATCTTACAGGACCCAGGATCCAACAAAATCCCAGATATTGGATCCTAGGGATCATGGATCCCAGATATTTTGGGATATTGGCCATGTCTGATCACCACATGCAAGTCTTACACCATAGACATTGAGTGGGATAGTTTTAAAAACATGAAATACATGCATTCTTGTATTTTAGCACCACAAAAAGTGAAATATGATTAACAAGATCCACAAGATCCCACGACAAACTGATTTTCCAGGATTCAGGATCCACAGAATCCAGGATCCACAGGATCCCACGTAAAAAAATAATGATCCAGGATCCACAGGATCCAACGACAAAATAATGTCCAGGATCCTAGATCCACAGGATCCCGCGACAAAATAATCTTGCAGGATCCAGGATCCAACAAGATCCAGGATCCAACAAGATCCAGGATCTTGGAGCATAGGGATCCTGAATCTTGTATATTGGCTTGGATCTTGGACCATGTCTGGTCAGAACACACCCTTAGAGATCTGGGCGTTGCAGGCGCCGCAACTGCCAATTAGGCCAAGTGAAGATCGAGTAATTGCAGTGCCAACTGACAACTCGTTCAGAATTCACGAATCTCAGATATAGACAATAACAAAGCGCTATTGAATAACAGGCCGCAGCGCTTCGATTTCATTTCGGGGCCATGGTGGCTAAAAGCTCACACCAAAATGTTAATTGTGCACAAGGGCACTCTGACTCTAAGCACGGTGACAATACTGAGAAGTAGATAGAGCCACCGCCACCTAGCAAAAGTTTGGGGACATCAGCATTACAAAAGTGTGTTTTTTCTCCGAAACACCCACAGGCTCCACAATAGGCTTAAAGCGAATGTTTCACTTTTGTATTGGTTTTAAACTGAGATAGACATCATCTTTGGCCATCATTGAAAAGTATAAATTACTAGAAATCACTTTTTCCAAAAACTTAATTGTTTTTAAGCAATTGAATTTTGAATTTGCAAAAGGGGGTCTATGCAAGTCCGCCGCTGATTGGCTGACAGCCACTTCAAGATTATTGGTCATGAGAGAAAAACAACTTGTATTTCTCGAATCTTGGCTGGACCTGCTGCGAGTACGATAACAAAAGACTTGTTTGCATTCAAGTCGCCAGAATGGTCTAAAAAGAGTGTGCCTATTCTCTAAAGCTCTAGAGCTCAATAATGACGTCATGTTCCCAAATTTGACATACTGAATTTTTAAAAGAAACAAATATCACCATCATTTTTAGAAGCACTTACTTCATATTTATGACTACAACGGGCGCAAATTTGATAACTTTCAGAAAAGTTAAAAATATCATGTTGAAAACTGGAAAGTTGAGTGGGGAGGGGGGTAAGTTCTCAAACTTTCAATAACTTCAAACAATGATGATATAACACAGAAAGTCATGCCCAAGGGATTATAACTGATAAAGGACAGGCTTTGAATGACACCTTCTACAAAATTGCATTGCTATTGCTCGATTTGATCTTCACCTTGATCCTTTCACACTTCGCCTTCTCCCTAAGATCCTCCGTGCCTACACCCGTAAAAAGAAGGTGGGCCGTCCATCTGTAGGGCCATTGCGTCTGGAATCTGGGCAGCTATCAGACAATGCTGGGCAAATGTGTGAATGCTTGGCCGATGCCTTTGCCTCTGTGTATACTAATACAGGCCCTTTCCATCCGGCTCCCCATCAGGAGTCTGAGGGAGTTCTGGAAAGTTGGAAACGCCCCATCTCTATGTTGACCGCGTGAAGGCAGTCCTCTCCCAGCTTCATGGAAATTCTTCAATAGGCCCTGATGGCATACATCACATGCTGCTAAAAAAGGTGTACCTCCGAGTTAGCAGAGCTCTGCCCTGGGCTACCAGGGCTCTGTCCTGAGACCTTCCCTATTCTTTGTATATATTAATAGCATTGCCTCAAACGGGACGACTTGGCACAGGACGCAGAGAGAAGAATGGAGAAAACACCTCTCGGATGAAAAACACGTTATCTACAGAAGGCACTGTCCGCAGTCGGCTAATGCATGCCCGCAGCGACTTTCTGTGCGACCAACTCACCAACAACTATCGAAGTTTTGATCTAAGATTAATCAATTTGCAAAATGTGTTGATGCGGGGAGCGCGAACGCGGACACTAAATCGGGGATGAGCTAGCCAACCAGTTCAATGAGTATTTTGCAAGTGTCGATTCCAATATCGCAAATGACCTGCAATCGAGAGTTCATACTGGCCAGTCTGAGCTACGTCCTCCAACAGTTTGCACCTCTCGTTTTCCACTTCAACAGCCTGACACATTTCCCAACTATGGTCAATGCATTTTTTTTCCAATGTGCATTGAATTGTTAGATCTAATGAAGTGCTGTGCACGCAATATTATCTCCTATTTCTTAACTCTGTTTTATCTTTTTTAAGAATTATCAATGAGTACTAGGCTTATTTTAATTTCTCTTTATACATTTCCCAACTATTGAATTTTAAAAGCAGTGTGTCAAATGAGTGACTCCAGAGCTGCTGGTCTTGATGAGGTTCCAATACTGGCGGTGCGGCGCTGTTTCGATGTCATTAGTCCCGCCTTGCTAAATGTGCTCAATACCTCCCTCGTTGGTGGAGTTTACCCACTTCTTCCCTTCGAAGTGGAAAACAGCTTGCGTGGTGCCATTGCACAAGGCTGGAGATCGCAGTGTAGCTAGTAATTAGTAATTACCCGCCAATCTCTCTTCTGTCAATCCTGCCGAAAAAAAGAAACGCGCTGTCTGTACGCAAAGGAGTCATTATCTGCTAGTCAGCCACATTCTTAGCAACAGCCAGAATGCTTATCAACGTCACACTCCACGGAGGACGCTGTCTCACAGGTAAATGCAAAGATAGAAAACAGAATGCTAGCTTCAATTATGGCAATTGACTTGAGCAAGGTCTTTGACAAAATAAACCAGCGTTGACTGTCTGAGCTTCAGTGTTTCCTGTATTTGTTTCGGTGTTCACAGCAGTGTCTGCACTTCCTGTGATTGCTGCTCTTTGGCTTCCTCCAGTGGGAGTCTGGTGGTGCCTGGCTTCCCTGTTGTCCTTACCCTCTGCCTCTAGCTGGGGCTTGAGAGCATCTCTGTCAGAGTCACCAAGTGCAGTTAACTGTACAGGCACACTGTGACAGCCATCCAGGGGATTAGTTGGAGTCAGGTGTGCCAGTTCCTGAGCATCAGAATATTGTTCCTGCAGTTTCTTTAGTACAGTTGGTCTTGATGCTCTTTCTATTGCCACAATCTTGCGATTTGTTATCCTCAAATAATGTTATCCATTGCCCCTACCACTTTGTCTCTTTCGCTCTTCTCTCAGCTTTCATCATTCTCTTTCAGTCTGCATCTGGTCAGGTGAGAGGTAAACCCTAGGCCACAGTTCACTGTGACAAAGCTGAGGAGCTTGACAATTTATCTCCCATTTTGCTTCCTTGCTGCCAAGAGTCACCATCAACAGACGATGCTTACCTGGTATGGTATGGCCTTTCCCACCCTGAAAGATTTTGTTGCACCATGTTGAGACAAAACATATTAATATATTTAATAATAAACATTCATACTTTTAGATGTATAGAAATATTGAGACTCAACAAATATTTCATGTATGAAGTACCTACACATTAACGATTCCACAATTAACCACATACCAGTGAACAGTTGACTTTGAGCATCATGAAGATGGGTGCAAGCACCTGAATTGACCACTATGGTCTCACTCATGCTCAGCTCAAGTTGAGTTCATACAAATCTAGCAACACATTTTCAGTTAACCAAATTTAGAACTCATTCATACCCAGACTGCAAAGTATGGCATATTCGATGAGATCTCATCGGTGGGGCCCATCCTGGCAGGCGCGGATTTAGAGAAGCTGGTGCGGATTTGGTGTGGTGCGGAATTGGTAGGGTACTGTATGGATCTGTAATAGTGCAGTACCAATGATGCACTGCAGGCAACAGTTGGCTTGGCTGTCCTTAAAGGCAGATTAATAACTAAAACAAAACTTTAGATGCTTTTGAAATTAGGAGCCAGTGCTAAAGATTAAAAAATGCCCTCGGTTTCCGACCCAATAAGGGCGTTTTACTGGTTTTGATGGGTTGGTGTGGATCTTTGGCTAGTCTGGTGCGGACTGATGCAGATTTTTGGCCTGCTTGGTCCAGGTTAGTGCGGATTTTTGCCTGGGCTGGTGCGCCTCATCGACTCTTGTGCCACACTTTGCAGTCTGGATTCATACCATGTGTGAGGCTCAACTCAGCTTGCTGCTTGTACAGCTAAAAATAAAATGAACTCACCTTAAGATATGTTGTATTGTAGAATTGCTATCTACTCACTAGATACAATTTTTGGGTAAAATTACAACAGGATGATAAAGCTGGGAAGCCGCCAAAGACACCGCACACTGGCACAGGCAAATATCCACCAAGGCAAACGCCAGTGCTGCAAAATCTGCACAGATTTCTGACAATCTGCTCAGGTATTGAGCTGCCCACGCAACACACCAAGGAAATCAATGATTATTATCAATATTCAGAAACTGTTCATCAGCGTTGAAGCCTTCAACAACGAAACGACAGCACGTTGTTGATATCAATAAGGTATGTGCCAAGGCTAGCCTATTCTGATTCTAGTGTCGCTATGTCAATATGTCAATGTGAGGTTTGTCTTTGACGCGTCACATTAGGAACGCTTCATCTATCTGCTTGTCATATAGCTTCAGACCACCAATTTCGAAATCGTCGAAATATGAATTATTATAATATCGAGTTAAACCGTTTGGTTCATCAAAGAACTGTCTTTAATGTTAAAAAAGGGGCCCTCGCAAAATGAAGTGGCCGAAATCCGTATTTTTTCTTTATCCAGGGGTATGTTTTTAGAAGGGCTACCATAACTGGCTTGCCCCCCCCCTCCTTCTGAAGATCTCGCCGCGCTACTGGACGTGGCATTCTGAAGTAGATTCCTATCATGCAACGCTCAAAGAATCCGAAATCCGAAAAATGAAGTCCGAAAATTTGAGCGGGGACGTGACTACAAGCGGAACTTTATGAAATCGCTCAGGGGGCCCTAATGTTAATTTTATAAATTTTAACTCAGTTCTTACCAAGGCTCTATAACAAGGTAGGCCATTCCGGCCAAAAACAGGGTCTCAAGCCCTGATTGGTCGTGACAAGTATGACGTAATATGACGTCTGTGACGTCAGCTGAGTCACAGGTTCTGGTAGCCGAGCATGGGCCAGCGTGTTACAATCTCAGTTGGATCACCCCCTCTAACTCGGAAAACTCAAAAGGCTTAGCAGAGACGCAGAACACAGGTTTCGAAATCTCTCTACAAGGCCATCTCGAAGTTAGTGCTTGACTATTTTTGGAATTAGGCCATCTTGAGGTCAATCAGATGGTCATCCAAGGTCACGTATTCCTAAGTGAAAGACTGCTATAGAAGCTTCCCAAATATCTCTGGGGACTTGTGACCAATGAACAAAGGGAAAAATCAATCGAAAAGCTCATGAAAATTAATTTAAAATTCATTCTATTCTATTTAAGCTCAGATTTCATCAGTATTAGACTCCAGAGGTCACCTAACGGTCAAGGAGGTCATTTTTATAAAACGTTTGTCAAAACTTTTAATGAATTAGACCATCTAAAGCAATGAAGTTATTTCTGGGGGAGGGGTATTGCCATTTTCTCCAACTGTTATCCTAGGGGTCGGCACGTAGCCAAGGGGGGGGGTGGCGGAAGGCGCCGCTCCCCCCCCCCCCCCCCGGGAGGCCTGTGCGGCCTTTTCGGCGCCGCGCAGCGCGCCGAAAAGGGCCGAGCGAGACCGCGCGAAGCGCATGCGATATTCATTTGGTCTAAGTCCACGCGAAGAAAATAATATATATAAGATTAAGAGCATTTCGGGTTCTACTAGGCCATCAAGGGCCCTCTCTGAAGACCAAAGGGCCATTTAAGGCGATTCACAAGAGCCTTGCCAGTCCAGAGGGGGCCCCTGGACAAGCCAAAAGGCCCCTGAGCGGGTCAAAGAGGCCCCCTGAAACACGTGGACATGAGGCCCCTAGACAGCACAGAGGGCCCCTGGGAAAGGATCGAGGGTCGCACCTGGGCAGGTCGGAGGGCCCCTGAGTGGGTCAGAGTAGGTGCCCCTTGACACAATAGAATGGGCCCCTAGCCAGCACAGAGAGGCCCACTTGCCAGGTCGAGAGGGGCCAGTGGGGATCGTCAAAAGACCCCTGTCGAGGTTCAGGTTCCCTGAATCACGTCGAATGGGACCCCTAGCAGCACAGAGGGCCCCCGAGAAAGGTCTGAGGGGGCCCCTGGGAAAGGTCGAAAGCGAGTACCTGGAAGCGGCCGTTTAGAGGGCCTCACTGAACAACTCTAGACATGAGCCCTAGCTAGCAAAGAGGACCCCTGGGCAGGAGTAAGGGGCCCCTGGGCAGTCGGAGGGGACCCCTGAGCGGGTCGGAGGGCCCTGAGCATGTCGAGTAGGACGAAAAAGGCAGCCAGCCCCAATTCCTTATTAGGTCGGAAAGGCCCTGGCAGCAGGGCTGGAAGACACCTTAACAGACAAAGGGCCCACTGATAAGTTGAAAGGGGCCCTGTGCAGCGTCAGAGGGTCCCTGACCACAGACAGAAGACTCTGGTGGGTCAGAGGCCGACATGAACATGCCAATTGGCTTCTCACGATGTACGGAGGAGTAGAACCTTTTCATCCGTTCCTACTGGCCCTTCCAACGCGCGGGAATAGCCCCTCTCCTTGGGGGAAATCCTGGGCACTGCGTGCTGTGGTGAGGACCCTTTTGAGGCAAGCCGACCCGGACGAAATCCTGTATTTCAATGTCGTGAATGAGCCCTCTCGACGGCGCCCCCCCCCCCCCGCCGGGCGAAATTCTGGCTATGTGCATGTTACCTAGACTTTGGGCGCCCCCCCGGACGAAATCCGGGCTACGTGCCTGTGTCATGGTTTCTGTTAGGCTCCTTACGGTCCTGGTCTAATTTATTCAAAAGTTTATTTTTTCTTCAACGATCACAATTTTTTAAAAATAGTAATAACAAATCACAAATAAAGTGGCCGAAATCCGTAGCGTGTTAATATCCCGCCCTTTTTTGGGAGAGGCCTTTCAGCGCCCGGGAAGGGCCCTTTTGACGGAGCCGCCGCCGGCCCCCCCCCCCCCTGGACGAAATCCTGGCTAGGCCTGCTAGGGATGTAGGTTCCTACCCTTCAATTCGGGGCTCATCCCCCACACACCACTGGCGAATCAGGGTGGGGGCGCCGGCAGGCCGCGGCCTTTCCGCAGGCGCCCGGGTCGTGGGGCCGGGCCGTGTTTTGGGGCCTTCCCGAACTCAGGATTCTGCTGACTCGCCCCAGGGCCATCATCGCTGCTGGCAGCCGCTTCACGTGACTGCCTGTGGCCTAATCAGCCCAGCCCAGCCGGTGGGCGCAGTACCATGACGGGCACCGCTCTTGCGTGGTCAAGGACTACGAGGGGACGTTACTGGCGGATCCAGGGTGGGGCCGCAAACATCCGTATTACTTGGACTAGCACTTCCTACCGGGACAGGCATTTTGACCCACACGATTATATTGAACTTAACACTGCGTGTGAACGAGTATTGCAAGTACTCTGAGCACTCCATTCTACGGATTGCCGTATTTGGTGCATTTACCGGCACTTAGTGAGATTGGGCCTAGATCCGTTTCATTCCGCCAGTGGGGGGGGAGGGGGGGCTGAAGCCCTAAATGAATAGGGACATAACACCCCTAGATCTACAGTCAGGCAAAAGTGGCAATTACCCGTCCAAAAATTAACTTTGTCTAATCATTGAAAACTTTAAATTATGACAAACTATTTATAAAAAATGCCTCCTGACCTTGTTGAATTGGACCTCTGGAGTCGTCACACTATGAACCTGAGTTTAAATTCGATAAGAACAAGTCGTTTTGAACTTTATGAGCTTTTCGGATTACTTTTTCTCTTCTGTTATTGGTCCCAAATAGTTCCCGAGGATATACTCTCGGAGCTTCAGTATACAGCAGTCTTTCCACTTGATTACCTGTGAACTTTGCTGACCTCTGGTTGACCTCAATATTTGACCTGTCCCACAAAATGTCAACACAACTTCAAATGGCCGTTGTCAGAGGCTTCGAAATGCTGTGTTCTTGCGTCTCGCTAGCTTTTTAGTTTGTCTTGTTTAGAGGGGGCGATCAAAACGCAGATTTAACACGCTGGCCATGCCGGCTACCCGAACCTGTGCCGGTGAGTCACACCACGTGACGTGACGTCCACGACAATACAGAGGCTGGCATTTGCTGGACCCTCGTTGGTAATGCTGAAGGTGCCGGAGTGAGCCCCCTGGTTCTTACCATGCAACGCCATAGGCCTAATGTTAAAATTTGAAATCATTGCGGGGGGCTCGGGCCCTCCCCAAGAGATATAAAGTTTCACCCCTGGACGTGACCCAGGGGCGTAGGAACTCACTTGAAGTCGGGGGAAAAAGGCATTTTTAAGTCGATTCTTTCCATGCAACGTCCGTAATGTTCTAATCTGAAAATGTTGAGGGGGCAGTTGCCCCCCCCCCCGCCCACCCTATGACTTTGAACCCGTTTGCCGTGGTTGAGGAGACGCGTCCCCCCACACACACACCGCTTTCAACGCCCATGTCTGAGTCAACTTTACCGGTGTTTGATCGCTCTCGCTCTTTTGTCCCCTGTTTTGTCCCACTGAATCCCATTGAATAAGCATCGAATATATAATTGAGTGTTCTTGAAGGATGTGGATATCGATGGCAAGTTATGCTTCACTAAAAATACGTTACCATTGTTTTAACATTTTAACCAGCTGACATTACCGATGATTTGGAACGTGACAGTGCACACTTGCGACACTTGTATACGAAGGGATAACCGAAGTGGTCTCGACGGCCCCAAGGGGAATACATGTCCAAACATTCTCATGGCAAAGTTATATCAATTATAATTGAGCCTGCATAAGTTTCTTTCGCAGGTACGGTGCCTACCATCAAGTCTAAGCCGTGTATGAGATGTCGAGTTCGTTTTCTTCTGGCACCCATGAAGCGGCACATCACAAGAAAGAAAAAAAGATACATCCTTCTCCTTCACCAGAGAAGCTCCATTTATTAGTTTAACGCGCCCGAACCAAGAGGCGACGACACGCTTTTCACGCAACAAGGCTGAGGTGCGCGGCAACGGACATCACATAAAAGGAAGCGGTGGAACATTAAAAGGGGGAACCGCGTGGCGCGAGACGGGCCGGTGCGGAGTCGCGGCGCGCCGGTGGCGCCACCACAGCGCTTCGTCAGAGGACGCGTTGTACTAAGAAGACCAGCAGCGGCAGCGGCGGCGGCGGCGGCGGAGGAGACAGCGCAGATGTCATGGTGTCGGAGTTAGAATCCGTGCACCTTGAGCTGGGCGCTGGTGGCCAGGTCGTACTTGGTCAGCAGCTGGCAGATGTTCTCGCGCTGGTCACCCTGCAACTGGAGCACCTCACCGTACTCGGGGTGCTCGATTACCGTGCCGTTACAGGCGAACTCCTGCCGGGTCGGACACACAGGGTTAGCTCGCAGTCACATACTGTGATGATGATTTGGGCTTAGGGGCGCCTCAACACAATGGTTATGTGGCGCCCATGCAGTCACATACTAATAGAGGGAGAGGGAGGTTTGGCCACGTAACTCCCTGTGCCGTGACACGTTAATTGCTGTCGGTGCAGACCAACGCACACACGAAGGGCAGAACCTTCTCATGTTCTCTGAGACACACAGTCACGAATTCGCACGTAAGTCACACACACACGCACAAACACATGGTAGAAGGCGGGAAGAAAACTCGCAGTGCCGATACACGCAAACTCCCGCCAGAAAGGACACAGCGCATGTTAACCCTATTCCGTGCGGGTGGCCAGAATTACGTTAACGTGCAGGGGGCCAGATTATGCCCCTCCCCCCCGATATCTCGAGAACCGCTGCATAGATTTTGATGTGACAAACGATTTTAGATTCATTACAAAATCTGTATTTTTTACCCCGAAATTGCATTTTATATGTTGTGTTCATTGCATAATCATTTGCTGCAATTTTTATATGTAATATATTGCGCATAGGCGATTCCAGGTAAACAACGCGGTCACATCATGCACACAACGCTTTTTCATCATTATAATTTGAAGGTGGACCTAATTTCAGGGATGGTGTCGCCTCACATTTATTGTTCCTGAGTGCACCTCTGCCCAAAAATATGCACAATCCCAGTCATTACGATGCATATATTGCATTGAAAATGCTTCTAATATTATGGATGGAAAAATGATCGTAACCATGTCAAATATTTATATTTTAATAAAAATAGTCCAGAAATATAGAATATAGATATAAAATATAGTCCAGAAATATAGAAATATATTAAAATATAAATATTTGACATGGTTACGATCATTTTTCCATCCATAATATTAATTCTAACAATGTCATCCATCCTCGCCCACATTAGAAAATGCTTCTGACGCATTTATTAAACCGCAAACTACAGGAGCCTGGAACCACCTCTCCTGGGCATATTTTAATTTTCATTTGAACACAGCACGTGTAAATCAATGTTGGGAAAAGTCAGAAAATTTCAAGACGCTAGGCTCAGTAGTTTAGGAGCTGCAAGCGAAAACCCACCGGAGGGGGCTGAATCTGCCCCCCGCAGGGAATAGGGTTCACGGTTACCAACACTCACACACACACAGATGTTCTGACTAGAGGTGTCACTTTTCAGGCTTGCAGCTACACGACCCGACCCGCAAATCCCCTACAACCATCCCCCACTACCCACGTGACCATAGAGGCTGGCAGCTACCCTTAAGTACCCACAAATACAATTTGTCATCATCGTGTCTGCCATTTACAATCTCATTTTTCAATGCTGAACTATTTAGTGTTGATCACTGCTCACTAACGGAGGTGCCTATATTTTTCAAGCATTGTTGATGACCTCAGATGACCTTTCGGAGGTCACTGAGCAATAATTGCATCTGGGTCATCAATAATTAGCTAAAATACATGATTCTGAAACATTTGGTCTGATTCAATACATATTATCTGAAAAGGAAGCATTTGTATATTTTCCCATTCACTTATAATGGGGAGTGGGGACGTCATTTACCTGACTTTAGGTCACTGATACAACAAAATAAGATATATGCGAATTGTAGGTACTTAAGACCTTATGAAATCCTGCAATGTTTAAAATCTCTCGGACAAAAACTGTGACTGGTACGACCGCAAACGTTTTAGAAGGAGTCATGTGACCTAGTCTGTTGACCTGACCTGAGATGACCTGAGGTTAAAAATGAAACATAATGTGGACAATTGATGCCTAAGCAACTGCAAACGGCGGCGCGCAGCGCCGCCGTTTTCCTGCTATTCTCGAAAAACCTCAGCTAGGGGGTGTCTAAACGCCTCCCATGGCGCGGGTTAAATGAAATGTTTCTCCTTGATATGTGTTCAGAACTAAGATAGCGATTATCTTTGGCAGTTATCGACAAATATAATTTATAAGACAATTTTCACAACAAATATCCATTTTTAAGCAATTTAGTTTTGAATTTGCAAAATGTGGTCTATGCTAGTGCCGCCGCTGATTGGCTGACAGCCACTTCAAGATTGTTGGTCCTGGGAGACGGGACGACCTGTATTTATCTCACCTAAGATGAATTCGGGATTACCCACTGCGAGTACGATGTAAAGAACGCGCCATAGTTTGAATCTATGACGCCAGAAATGTCTAAGATGTGCCATATGCCATTTGGCAATGCAAAAGTTTCCTCTATGTCTCAGAATAGCTCAATAATGACGTTTTATCCCAAATTTTAAAACCTTATTTCTATCAAGTTAAAGGGAGTGTGCCTACTCTTTTGAAATGTCAAATATATTTGTATTATGGTAAGAAGCTATTTGGTCTTTGAGCGCAATTTTGTTGTACCAGTAAAATTCAACAATCTGGAACCCCTTTAGTTTTGAATTTTACTACTATTTTTCTTGGGTTGCATCTTGTTTGTTTCAAAGCATCAAGACGTATTCCGGTCATTGGTTAAACAGAGTATACCATTGAGGATGTTACTTTAATTTATAATGGAGGCGCCCCAAAGGACGAATAAACAAACCTATGCGAGCAATGTATTTGGTTAGCTTGTTTATAGCACGGTTATAAGTTATTAAGGCTCCTCGTATCGCGCCAGCTGTTTGATCAAGCTGACTCGCGAGTTGTTTTTCTATTTGGCAGAGCTAACCCAATATGCCTATCGATGTGTTAATTAAGAGCAATGCTTTCTAGTAGAGAAAGGCTTCTGGCCGATTATATCATAATAAGTTCCGTCGGAATGTGAATTGGCGGGACTTTGGGCGAATATCTCAGCAACGAAATGTGGAATCTGGGAGAAATGACAGAAGAAGTACAAGGCTAAATTTCAGAAAATTATGTTCTACGACTCAGATGTCAAACAACTCCACATGGAACCAAGGGGAGGAAGGCTTTACACTTCCCTCTAAGTGACCTTTTGAGAAACAAATATCACCATCGTGTTCAGCAGCAGTTACTCCATATTTTCGACTACAACCCGAGTATTTTTGACAATTTTCAAAAGGGTGAAACACTCCCTTTCAAGGGCATGTTTTGTATTTTTTAAGTTGTAAAATGTACGCCGGTTGTAGTTTAAACATGAAGTAAGTGCTGCTGAAAACGATGGTGACATTTGTTTCTAGAAAAGTCACTTAACTTCATAAAAAATACGTTTTTCAAATTTGGGACAATGACGACATTATTGAGCTAAAGAGAGCTTTGGATAATGGACACAATCTTTGTAGACAACTATGGCGCACTTGAACACATACAAGCATTTTGTTATCGTGATAGCAGCAGGTGATGTGAAGGTTAAAGAAATTAAAGTCGTTTCTTTCTCCCCAAACAAACAACGTTGAAGATGCTTGAAGTGGCTGTCAGCCAATCAGAGGCGGCACTTGCATAGACCCCCTTTTCAAATTCAAAATTTAATTGCTTAAAAACGGATAAGTTTGTGAAAAATGATATAATAATTTATGCTTTTCAATAACGGCCAAATATAATAGCTATCTCAGTTTAAAAACAATACAAATGTGAACCATTCCCTTGTATGGGAAATTGTTATGTGCCCTGTATCGCTAGAAACGAAGCCTCGTTTTATCGTGCGGCCTTGCAGATTGTGGTTATCAGACAGAAATAACAGTAAACCCGAAAGCCGAACGTGGCCTACAACAAAGCAGAGTGAGTAGTCCAAGCAAATTCCAGATTCGCAACTTTTTGTCATGTTTGTTTATAATAAGCAAGAATGATGGGAGTGGTCAACATTAATAAATACCACACGGGGCCGATAAAAATAATTTATTTAGGACCGAGGTCGTTGTTGATTTTCCGCCCGAGACCGAAGGTCGAGGGTGGAAAATCCTCAACGACCGAGTCCTAAAGAAATTAGTATCGGCCTAAGTTGTGTATTTTATTTTTATCATTGTCTCAGTGTGTTTTTTTTAGCATTAGCGCGAACATGTTTGGTAAAAGGTTTTCAGCTCTCAGAAAACAACTGTATAAGTCAATTGTCTAAGCTTTCGGCCCTTCATGTTACCAAACTATTTTATACACAGTTTTCAAGGGAGGTAGACATTATGATTAGTAAAAATCCATCGACACTTGGGCCGGATATGATGATTCTTTTAGGACTCGGTCGTTGTAGGATTTTGCACCCTGCGACCTTTCGGGTCTCGGCGGAGATTCCAACAAACGCCCTCGGTTCGGTCCTAAAGGAAATTAGTTTATCGGCCCCGTTCAGGTATTTTATTATTGTATCCATATTCTACTGCCGGCTTTCAAAAACTGTTGCGTAAAAATGATTTGGCTAAGGAATAGTAAACATGCCCCAGCGGGCCGCAAGCTTTGACAATTGACTAAACATTGATTTTCTGAGAGCTGAAACCTTGTACACATGCTCGCGCTAATGCTAAAAAATACTGAGACATATGATAAACTTATAATCACTTACTCCTAAACGCAAGCAATGTGCTAGCTTCATGACAACCTTGTTCTGAAACCGCAAGCACAACACACGAACCTTTTTGCATGTTTTTACGATTTTCTTCAGGTCATATTCGGCTGGAAGACCCTGAACAGTGGTGAGAGTCTTCCTCCGGTTCCGCTGTTGGATGCGGATATGAATCAAGCCACCCTGTGCACCTTCATTGAGACCCTCACTTGCAGCAGCAAAGGGATCTGAAACAGGTACAACAATGTGTCATGACATGAAATACCAGTCACCCGATCAGTTAACATAAGTAACATGTGCCAATAAATATTTTAAATAAATAAATAATACAATAATTTTAATAAATAAATTATTTATTTATTAATAAATAATATAAATAAAAACATAAATACAGAAATAATAATAAATTAATAATATTAATTTAATATTATTAATTTATCATATTAAATTAATATTATTTATTCGAAATAAATTAAGAATATTAATTTAATATTATTAATTTATTTCGGTTATTTATTTATTTATTTATTAATAAATAAATAATTTATTTATTAAAATTATTGTATTATTTATTTATTTAAAATATTTATTGGAACATGTCACATGTGCCAATAAATATCGGATCATGGCGAGTGACCTCGGCTGTGTCGTAGGGAGTTTTTATTTCTCGGATCATGGCGCCCCTATGATATCATCGTGCTCCATGAACCTTGGAACAATATGACAACATTCATTTACCCTGAATTTCATTCCCCATCAGGCCGAGCGCCGGGGAAGATTTCGCGCAGTTCGGCATAGGGCGCAGTAGCGACGCCATGCGGCCATCACCGGAACTACTGTACCATCTTTGCCTGCAACATCTGTAGCTACTCTACTGTTGAAGGTAGAGGTTTCAAACCAACTTTATTATTATCTAACCGTCTTGGGTATCACTGCATACACCAACACTTTCAGACAAGTACCTATACTGGCTTCCAGATGACATCAGCCGCCAATCTGCCCTAATTGCAGCCGTGCTAGCATTGTGGAGCAAAGCAGCGTCACGCTCTGCGTACGTGGAACGAAATCTGTCCGAGCAGTCTGGACCTGAGCCAGCCCGGGCCTTCGTCTGCGCGCAGCGGCTCGCGCTCCGACACGGGCACGACTCCCTCCACATCTGGGACTCTGGACCTTAGTGGGGGTTTGACGGAGCCACAGCTCAGTCTGTTTACAACTAGAAGATCTCGCCGGCAGACGAGTCATCCGAGGGACTACTGCTCTGCATAGCTAGTGCCTCGGCGCCTGGTGCTGGCCGGGAAATGTGTGTGGACAAACCACAAACCGCCGTCCACCCGCTACTGCCGCCCGCTTCGCATTCAGTATGCGAAGGAGACGCCGGAGGTGTGTCGTGTCGCCGGAGCTCCTGATCTACGGGGAGCCTTATTATATTTTCTTATGAGCCTTATGAGGTACTGACAGTTTCGAGAGTATCAACCACAGTGCCAAATGCGTCAAAAGCTGGTATAGATCTGAGATGGTTGAAACTCTGATCGAGGTTGATGATAATGATCAAATGGAATATAATAACTAGTAACCTCATACTAATTAAAAGAGATAAAATTACAAAAATTATATTGAATATTCCGCCGTTGTGGCTTCTTCAGCAAGCCGCAACGGCGAATTATTCAATACATTTTTTGACATTTTAACTCTTTTAATTAGTATGAGGTTACTGGTTATTATATTCCATTTAATTAAAAGCTGATATACGCATTTACAAATTTGTTCCGCCGCAAGCGAAAAATGTGCTCCGCGAACTTAGATCGTGGAATCACTTTTCTGACACTGTATGAGTGACCGTATGAGTGGCCAGTCTTATGAGATTTTCACAAGGTATAAGTGGAGTAGGGTAACTGAGCGAGCTTAACCTTCGCCCCACGGGGGGGGGGGTTGAACAACCCCCACCTTATGTTTTATCAAGATGGCGAAAAAACGTCGGCGCGTAGCGCCGCCAAATTTGGCATAACTAATCATTGATCCGTTCCGCACATTTTGAGAAAATTCAAGTTTCGTATCAGGTTAGCTCAGGTCAAGTGACCCCACCTACCAAAAAAGTTGCGGTTCATGCCAGACCACAGTTTTTATTAGGATCGATATCAAACTTTTAAGATTGATTCAAGTCTATCATGTATCTACAAAATGTGTATCTCGGCATTTATATCGGTGACCTTTTGAGGTCGGTGTCAATTTTTGTGACCTCCCATTATAAGTCAATTTGGAGAAATATTCAAATGCTTCTTTTTCCACGATATCAGTCCATTTCCTTCTGGACAATCATATAATAGGATATTATGGCATGAACCAAGTGCAGGTTTGCTCAGGGACACTTACGGGATCATCTGGGTCATCCGAGGTCAAAACAAACACCTTTTCTTCAATAACGCTAACATAATGAAGATAGAGAAGTGTGACTTCACCAATGTGTTTGTCTCAAGACACATCTCCTGATATGCAACATGACCTACTTGGGTCACCACTCACCTGTTCCACTCACCTGTGGGGTTCCCATTCACTCTCTTTGGCTATTTCAGGAAAAATTAGGGAGGGCATAGGAAGAAACCCACAACATAAGACACACAGGCGGCTCTGAGCTCAATGAGTGAATGAGCTCAGATGCTCTGGAGTTTTGTGTCTGCAAGAGCCATTCCTATATGTCACAACTTTTAGCTCAATAAGTTAACAATATTATTATAAACAAATCATTCTGGCATATCAAACAACTTATTTCTCCTAGGGCCAGCCAGCAAAAACTTTAAACGTCTTCAGTTTTTCTTCCGCAACTACCATGATCAGGGAGGCGGTTCCATTGATCAATACAGACGTACCCTAAACCTTCGCTTGCGGAATCCGTTTGCACGCGGACATGATTCACTTTTGAACCTGTTGGCCCCTAGTCTCCCCCTGAGGTGGGAGCAGAGAATAGATCGGTATGTGATATACAACATTTGTCATGAAAGATTTTCCAGCAGTAAATTATGTCCGCTCGCAATAGACGACCGCTTACAGAGTACAAATTCAGGGTTCTGAGTCGAGTACCAAGTCTAGATGTGACAAGTTTCGATGCGTTGTCCATCGCCTTTGGACTACTCTAACTATCCTTGTGTCACCAACTACCCTGGCAGTGCCAAAGCAAGGAACAATACTCCAGTAACGGACGGGATATGATGCAAGAAGATGGTTAGCATAAACTAGGGGAGCGGCAGACCGTAGACTTAGTAGGTTCTGAGCAAGACCTCCAGCATTCTGGGCAGCTTATTCAATATTTATGGTAAAATGAAATTTTAAGCTTGAATTTCAACCATAACCCCCAGGTCTTTATGAGAAGCAACCAGCCTGGATTGCGTCTCCATCTATATGATAGGAGGGAAGAGAAGGCAAATGATATCATCCTTTTGGAAGCGTTAGCCACACATTTGTCTTTGTTTAGGTTCAGGCCCCAGGACTGTTGCAGTTAGGTTCCAGTGAGGATATGTCAGCTTGAACACTGATTGAACATTATAGTTGGTAATTTGATTCCCCAAGTGATCGCATATTTCAGTGTACATCTTAAGGTCATTCGGCCAAAAATTGAAAAATGACAGTTGAGATTTGAAGCAATGTGGTTCACAAACAGCAGGAACAGGACAGGACCCAGGACAGAGCCTTGCGGGACGCCACTCTTCACAGGGCGGAGGTTGCTGTGGGTGTCTCCCACTGCAACAGACATGCATCGCACCAACAAGGAAAGCCTCTCTCCAGGATATTCAAGTCTCTGTTGATTCCTAGGTGAATGGAGTTTTATTAGTTAGAATAGGAAAGATGGGACACAACATTCAGAAGGCGCTTTGGAGAAATTCCAAACAATATAAATCCACAGCATTCCCTTCATCAAGCCACAAGGAAATATCATTATTACACTAGATCATTTGGTCCATGGTTTGGATCTTCCTCCCTAAATCCAAACTGGTGTTCAGACAAAATATTGTTGGTTCTCCAGTTACTCAGAGGTTTAATCAGACTGGACGATAGTTTAGAGGTGTGTATCTCGAAGCCCTTCTTCTAAATAATTGGAATAACCATTGACATTTTCCATGCAATGGGCAGCTGACATTGCTGGAGAGAAAGGCGAAAAATCTTAAGGGAGTTGGATATGCCAGTTGATTAGCACAAGATTTAGTAACATTGGAGCATGGTTTGTCTAACCAAGCAGCGGAGGATATGTGTAGAGATTGAAGTGATTGCAGTACATCTTCAAATTGTAAACCCAGGAGAGGCATGTGACCATCTACCCTCTGGTGTTCGGCAGCTTCTGATACAGGGATAGTATCCACATAAACACTTTCAAAAGCTGATGCTAAGTTCAGCCATGCAAGATACATCACGTCAGGCTACCCTTTCTAACCTCAGGGGGACCGACAAGTGGACAACCAACTTATCCTTTACGCCGTTATGTAAGCATGGCAGCTGCCTGGGATTAGACCTGAAAATCCCTTCAGCATGCATTTCATATTAGGATTGAGATTATCAAAGCGAAGTTCTTCACAGAACGGTTTACGTTAAAGAATGTACTCAGTGCATCCTGAGTTGTGCTTACCTTTCTGCCAAGCAACAACCTTGAGGCTTTATATCTTTCCCAAGCAGCTTTTCTTCTGGTTAGTAGGCTGGAAGGGGGGTTAACTTTCCACGGTACTTTCCGACTGTGGGATGGGTTGTTTTTAACAGGAACATACTCTTGAACCAGTGGAGAAACAACCTCGAGGAACCTGCCATAGGTGCCCTCAGCATCTAGGTAGGAAAATTCAAAGTCCCAGTCTATTTCACTGAGTCTTTTGGAAATAGGATCATATCCCATGGTGCCACCTCCTACTATTCCTCCTGTCGAGGTTGTGGGGAGTGGTCAAGTGGTTCAAATTTGTATTTGACATGTTTCAAAGCGCCTGACGAGACAAAACACGATGGCGTAAACAGATTGCGTTATCTTTATTTAGGTAAGAAGTTATTTTTCTAAAGGATGTTTTGCCAAAAATCGGCATTTTGACTTGAATGACCTCCTAGAGGCCAAACTATTGACCTGAGGTCAATTTTGAGAACATACATGCGATTGCAAATTTCAATGGCTAGTGATTATTTTTTAACGTTTGTTTCTAGATAGCATAATTTGCAAGATATTTGGGTGTTTCTGGAGCGATGTCCTAAAACTGGAAAATTTGACCTTTGATGACCTCTGGTGACCTGAGTTTTGACGTGAGCGAAAAATTATTAAATAGTTTTTAAATGATTTTTTGTGCTATAGGACACCCCCCCCCCCCAGTCGGGCGAAGGAAATACAGAGGCCTAGTGGGGCGCGGTTAAGTTGTAAATAACTAAATGGGTAGCATTCACGCGTCTTCAAGACAGTGATGCATTTCAAGAGTTATCATTGATTGGTACCCCCCGTACCAACTGTGCTAGCATTGTTCATCCTTCTGTTCCTTTTACTACGGTGGAATGACCTGAGTTGGTGACACGCGCATAGAGATCATATATAATAGAGGCCCTGCACATAAATCTGAAGCAATTCTGTGGTCTTTTTAAGCATTAAGGTTCACTTATAGCTATTAAGTCTGATCGGGTCCTGTGATGCCATATCTGGGCTGCCGTAAGCGCCATCTATATTATTATTGAACATCAGCTGCTGAATAAACCAAGTTAAGCGACGGGCATGGCAACAAAAGCAGTGAGATATAAATGATTGCGGCTGTACCAATGATCCATCACACCTTAGTCACCACCGATAGCTAATCCCTATAATATACCCACCAACTGATACACAAAAATATCATATTTAGTAACGACGAATGCCTTCCCCAAGACATTTCAGTTGGGCAAACTGCAGGGAGGTAATCTAAATATTGATCAATCAATATTTATATTATTTATGACCATATTTG
>VOPJ01002031.1:0-68357 GCA_014673585.1 Semibalanus balanoides
CCCGGAGTATCGGTGTGGCGGGATGGCAATAAAGTCCGCAGAATACACATCAGCGTTATCCCTAAGTCATGTAATTTGTCAAAATAATATCTCCGGTACCCGTATGCGTGCTGAATACCACCCCATTACATTGTCAGTGGGGGTGTGGGGTCCGAAACAGCTGACTTCACACGCTAATTGGTGAGAAGCAAACAAGCTACACACCACTGTTGATGGCAGTCGACTTTCCTGACACACGCACCACCCAGCCTGCACTATAGTTCTTTCCTCCTCCTCACTGGTAGCGAAACACACTCCGTTTTCTGTACGTGGTAAATTATCAAAACTTTATTCGATGACTAGTTATGTACATGTCATTCCATACAAAGTGCAACGGGAGCGGCTCCCGGGCACACGGTTCGAGGTGGCGAGAGCCCGGTGGATGTACAGGGAGTCTGCTGGCGGGCCGCGGGCGCAGCGGCCAGCTGGCGGGGACGCCACGGGCCGGGCGACCGAGGCGCAGCGGACGAGGCGGACGTGCAGCCAGGAGGCGGCGGCCACCTGTCTCGCGCCGGTCCCGGGTCCGTGCGCGGCCCCGCCACCGGGCACAGCCCGACCCACCCGACACATGCACGGAGCTGCAGTATATCTTACAATATATCCAGGGACGGATAGAAATGCAGAACATATGACGGCTTAAACGAATGCCAGCGCACTTTGTATCGCTTCAGAGAGATAGTGAGATAGAGAGATGGAGAGAGGGCGTTGGGCGGCTGCGGCCGGGGCGGGGGCGGGGCGGCGGGGCTGGCCGGCGACTCCGGTCGGGTGGGCGCGCCGGGCCGCCTCTCAGCTCCGGCCGCCCCCGCCCCCGCCGCCGCAGCCGCTGTACGCCACCTCATCACACAGCTCGGTGGACTTCCTAGCCAGTGCGCCGGAGAACAATGGACAAGCGCACACGTCAACTGAGTCAGTCTTCATGCGTGAACTACGGTAACAATATCAATTTGAAGGCAATTTGCGACACGGCGTATCGTTCGTGAAGCAGGCATAATAAATCATCTCTCAAGCGCCAACAAACGTCTCTAAATGGATACCGTGGGATGCGCCCAAACAACGGCGGCAAAACGAAAACGTCAGCATAGATACAGTGCCCATGAAAACGAGAAACACATGGAGAAAATGAGTAACGATAACAGTGTAATATCATCTACAAATCACAGTAAGTTTGATCCTTATCGGCACGAGATACAATGGAACAAATAGGTAATTGTCGACAATGTGCATATACAGCGGAGGGTTAAAGATAGCAGGACACAAGGCAGGTGAAAGCGGCTTTGTAAAACATGTAAAGCCATGTTCGTCTGTGCCGCATGGCCGCCGATCCGCGCGCCGATATCATGTAAGCCGTGCAGACATCTAGTAGCCGTTATGGATTCGTTTCTCGAGGGGGCGGGTCGGCGGCAGGCGGGCCGTGCTGCTGCGATGGAGAGAGAGAGAGAGAGAAGACCCGCCGCTGACGCGCGGCGCTCAGCAGAAGGTCGGCGGCGGGCGCGGACGCGGGACGGGGTGGGACGGTAGGGCGCGGCACGTGGCGCGGCGCGGGCGGCACGTGGCGCCGCACCGGCGGCAGCGGTGGGGAAGCAGCCAGCCGCCGGCGCGGCGCCCCTGACAGTCCCGGCCGGCCGGCGGCGGCCGGGCGAGCCGGACCTCGGGCGTTATTGCTTCACACAGGGATGGGAGGGTTCGGGCGACAGGCAGGCGGGGCCGAGCCAGCGAGCCACCGCCTGGACGGCACAGCAGACGGGAAGGCCGACAGCGCGAAGAAGCGGTAACACGTGGAGGGAGTACCGAGATGGTAAAAGCGGATGACACACCAAAGGCCGACTCTGCTCGGACGTGTGATACACGTGCACGTGCCACGTGCAGCCATGGCGTGGGGCAACAGGTGGCTGGTGGCGGCCGCACACCGTTCCTCCCGCCCCCTGTGAGAGAGTGCTGGCACGTGCGCGCGCGTGCGTGTGTCTGTGTTCATGGCGTGTATTGGTGTTTATGCATATGTCAGTGTGCTTGTGAGTGTGTTTGTGTATTCGTGTGTGTGTGTATGCATGTGTGTTTTTGTGTGTTTGTGTGTTGTATCTTTGTTTGTTTATTAATGCTGCATGGTTGTGTGTGTGTGTGTATATATTATATATGTTTGTGGTGTGTGTGTGTGTGTGTGTGTGTGTGAGTGTGTGTTTGTGTGTTGACCTTTGTGTGTGTGCATATGCTGCATGGTTGTGTGTATGTGTGCGTATAAATGTCTGTGTGTACGTGTACGCATGGACACTTGTACGGTGTTTATTGCATAGTGCACGCTTATGTCGGTGAGTGTGCATGCTAGTGGGTGGCGGTGTCCGGTGGGGTGAGACGGTAGGACAGAGAGACGGAGAGATAGACAGAGATATAGAATGATAGTTCAGTAACGCACACCACCTCAGAGCGTATCGTTTTCCGCCGAATTCTTACGTAACTAGCGTCGGTAGCGAGACAAGCGAGAGCGCGTGCTCGGGCTGACGCTCTGCGGCGCCGGGCGGGGCGCACCGGGGCGGCCGCCGGGCCCACTAATACTGGTAGGCTGGCGCGGCGCGGACGGCAGGCTGCGCCGCCGGCGGGGGAAGCGAACGCGGCGGCCCAGCCCACCGGGGAAGGCCGCGCCGCGCCCTCAAGGCATGGAGGTGAGAGTAGAAATCAGACGTGTCGCGCGACGGACCGGCGCCGCCGCCCGAGAGACGGGAGTGGACATGAGGCCGAGCAGCACAGAAACCGAAACAACCAATCACGTTTTCCCAACAACCATAAGCTTGAGCCTCTATAAATACTCGCTTATATGCGCGCCGCGAAAGCCTGACGACAGCGATCGCTGAATCAATATAAAAATACGGCGTTATACATTTTATATGTCGGGTGCGCTGCTAGGTGAAGCCAGTGTGCTGCAGTGTTGCACCCCGTGGTGACGTCACACGTCCGTCAGTGACGTCACACGTCCGTCGAGCGGGACGTAACGCTCGGCGAGCGCGAGTGCAGCACCACCTTGTGGCCGTTCTTGGAGACGTCCACCAGCACGGCCGTCTGCTGGTGCTGTGACGGCTCGGCGCGGCCCCGGTGCTTCCGCCACGCCTTCTGGATCAGCGAGGCGCAAAACTCCTCGCGCTTACGCCAGAGCGTGGACGAGATCGGCTTGTAGCCAGGCCGGTCAGTCTGCGCCGTCACCTCGCCCAGCTCGGCAGTCTCCGTCACAGGGTTGCCCTTGCGAGCGAAGAAGTCCTTGGTGAGCGCGTCCAGGATGTCGACGCAGTACACCTTGTCGCCCTGACAGATCGGAATGTCCATGGTGATGATTTTGTACTTGTTGGGCTTGTGGATCTGCAGCGGCGGCTCGAGGGCGTCCAGGAAGTCGGACAGCTGGTCGTAGCCGATGTACTGCGTGCCTTTCGGGTCGAACCGCTGCCAGATCTCATAGTACATATCGTAGTCGTCACCAGTGAGACCCTCCTGCACATCCTCGCTGGCCTGCGAGTAGTTCTCGAGGATCACGGCAATGTACATGTTTATCACGATCAGGAAGGAGATCACGAGGTAGGCGAGCAGATAGGCGATGGCGACCGACGGCTTCCCACAGTTGCCCGGGTAACCGGTGTCAGGGTTAGGATCGATGCAGTCTTTTGTGTTCATGATGCCACTGAGTACGTCGCTCCAGCCGGCTGATGTCATCATCTGGAACAGCAGGATGAAGGACTTGCCGAACGTCTGGAAGTTGAAGGTGTCGTCCAGGCCGCCCGCCGGCACCTTCACGTTCATGAAGAAGCTCATGCCAAAGATGGCGAAGATGAAGATCACCAAGAAGAGAAGCAGGACGATGTTGAAGAGCGCCGGCGCCGACATGGCGAAGGCAAACAGGAGGGTCCGGATGCCCTTCGCGCTCTTGATGAGACGTAGCACTCGTGTCACCTTGGCTACGCGCACCACACGCAGAAGCGTTGGTGACACGTTGAACAGCCTCGTGAAAATGTCCTTCAGCACAATACCTGCAGACAAGACAGATTGTTAGATTGGAGAGCTGCTTTGTGGCCCCTCACAATTGATGCTCCCTGGCAAATAGAAGCGGTGGCAAAAGGTTAAAAATGTTCATTTTTCGTGTTCACCAAAATTCGTGTCCACCAGTTGTTGAACAGGCGTGTGGAGAGAAATGCAAAAGCTTAAACGCATTGGCTGCAGATGAACAAAGATCGCTCATGCTCACCGATAAGCCTACACTTGTCCGCATGGATGGGGTGTTTTCGCTCAAGCGTTCGTGTATTAAAACGTCTCGTTGACTGGTGAAGGATAACAAGTCATATGTACCTATTTATATAATTCAAATCTGGAAGGGACAGCGCATCAAACACAAAGTCAACAAAACGGTCGACTAAGCTGAATAACACTCGGCCCCAGCTCGCACGGCTTACCTAGGATGGAGAGCTTACCTAGGATGGAGAGCTTACCTAGGATGGAGAGCGTGACAACAATGAAGTCAAACAGATTCCACGGCTCCTTGAAGTAGTGCCAGCGGAATGCAAGCACCTTGAGCACGCACTCGGCCGTGAAGATGACGATGAAGATTTGATTGACCCATTCGAGAACTTCCTCGCGCGTCTCGGACATCTGGTATTCGTCCAGCATCATGGTCACCATGTTCAGACCGATAAAGGCCATGATGGCCATGTCGAACTTACGGTCGGAGCAGATGTCGTACAGGATCGCTTGCGGTTTGAACTGGAAACAGGTGATGCAGATCAGCTGTGCACTGGCGAGCACGCTGGAAAGTCCCGCGCTGGTGGTCCTATCAGTGGTCAACAGCACATTGGAAAACAGAGCTGTAGCAGCATTTGATTCTATCTGGGGGTGACCGTGCTTGGGGAACAATTGAAAGCGGCAGGCTTTTGACAGAGTGAAGCTCTTGTTCGAGCTTGGGCAAGACGTTGCTGAAGACCGTGATTTCTCAGCCTAACCGGGCTTTCAAATTTACAGAATTCCGGAGTGACGTACAAAACAACCCAGATGGTTTGCATGAGGCGGTACGCCACAAAGGCTGAACTTGCATTGATTTGTTTCTCGCATTTAGGTCACAGTTTTTCAGGTAGATCAAAGTGGGATCATATAATAACTCATTATTTTTACAAACTGTTTAGTCGTATTGCAAAGAAGCACAATCTGATTTAAGCCAGTAATAATACTAATAGTAAAACAAAGGCAACAAACAACACTCCGGACAGCCTATTAGTGTCATACCTAACGTACTCCTCTAAACGCACGGGTCAGCGCGGGGATGACTCATATGATTGACATGTTTGTTTTTACTTAATAACGCACAATAACATGGGGCGTTTAATATTCTTTAATATAGCGTGCAATACTTCTGGAAAACTTGAAGAAGCGAGGTCAAAATACAATACAAATAATCAGAGCTGAGACAAATGAATGACCCATTTTATGATTACATCAAGTGCTTCATTGGTCAAGGGTTTCCTGAGACGAAAATAACTTGAACACACACACATCGCGACAGTAACCAAAGTTTGACATGAACACACACAATGTACCCGATATATAGACGGTGAGCAGATGGACAGTGAGTAGTACCTACAGGGTGACAGGAAGGGCATGCACTGCGAGCTTACTCCGAACGAAGTACCGTGTCCGAGGGGACAAAACTGAGACACTACGGGTACAGGGTCACCAGCGATGCCTGATCAACGAACAGAGTCACGCAAAGTGAAGAAACTCGAGCAAATCGACATCTCTTGCTTCATTTGAACTTGGGCAAGCTGCTGAGATCAGCATCAGCTGATTTCACATTGGATCGTTCGTTGACCAGTGGCATCGCAAACATTAGCAGATATGTACCGCGTATAACGGCGAAAGGGGTGAACAGAGCGAAGAGACTACGTGAACTGGGTCGAACCCCTGCCGGTTGTACGCGCTGAGGAGGAGGAACTGGGACCCAGCCCTGTAGACTTCCAACTGGAAAGGTGGCTCTGGGCTCCAGCGGCCCTGCAGTCTGTGAACTCGTAACCCCAATAGCCTGTCAGACTCCCAAACTTGCTGTCTTTCGAACTTCGATCCGTTGTCCTGTCACCACAGGCCTGCGGTTTGTTAACCTTTTAACCTTGCGTGTGTCTGGCCGACAGCCTTACTGCTCATGTCACTGATAGAGACGAAACTGAATTTAATATGGACCTTCCTTAGCTACACAAATAAATACTTAAAGGAAGCGTGACTGCTCTTTTGGAGTGTCAAATATATTTTGTGTACGGTATGAAGCTATTGGTTTGATTATTGGATAGGGTCAAATTCACGAACCCCTTTAGTTTAATTTTACGTATATTCTGTTTTGCACATTGGTTTGTTTCGATATCCATATACGATCGCCACTATTAACAGAGTAACGAAGATGGTATCTTAAATGGCGGCGCACCTAAGACAATAAACCCCATACGATCAATGTTAACCAGTTACCGAGGCTCTGTTAAGCAGCTGCTATCAGCGCGCACGAGCTGTTTTCTATTGGCCAGTGCTAACGATATATGCTAGCGTTGTAATATATAGGGCAATGCTTCAAGTAGTGAAAGCCTCTCTGGCGAATACCGATAATTGTGTGATGTCATACTGATCTTGGCGAATTTGGAATATCTCAGCAGCTAGAGTGAATCTGGGGATGAAGTAATGATAAATTCAGAAAATATGTTCTAAAGATTAGTGTCACAACTCCACATCACCGTATAAAAAGTCACACTCCCTTAACCGACCCACTGTACTGGGTGCTTGACTTTACTGGCCGGTGATAAATATGCAGAATGACGGCTTTCAGTTTGATAAAGGTTAATAGTACGGCGTATGGTGGTCAGCCTGGGTGACGTGTGCCTCAACAATACGCCGATGCCGATACATGTTATTTTCCGCTCAACTCTGGACTGGCTAAGTTCGCGCACCAGACCACATTCCTTAAGCATCCCAACTACAGTCCAGGTAACTATTTCTGACGTTTTGTATTCTCTACCTGTTACCGGAAAGGGAGGAGTGGACATCTTTTACTTCATACTTCATTACGACTTTGAATGAACGCCCACCGTTCACGGACCAGTAAATCCTTAATCAAGCTTACTGAATACCCCAGCATTAATACCTTCCCTGTAGACTCACCCGAGTATCCCAGCAATACCACCCCCGTCAAACTCAGCCCGATCTTCTAGCAGCACCCATCCAGCACACCCGTCTAATAAGCCCTCCTAGGCTTTTCGACCACCATTATGAAGTACCGTACCCGTCCCGGCTCAGCTGGACTCGACAGCTGTATAGGTGGTCCACAAACCCACAGAACAGACCCAGCTACATTTTCCGAATACGGAGCGATAGGTCAGCTGTTGAGCCGACTCATTCAGCCTAACCTCTCGGCTGTGATGACTCATTCAGCCTAACCTTTCGGCCGCGATGACTCATTCAGCCTAACCTCTCGGCCGTGATGACTCATTCAGACTAACCTCTCAGCCGTGATCACTCATTCAGCCTAACCTCTCGGCCGTGATGACTCATTCAGCCTAACTTTCGGCGTGATGACTCATTTCAGCTAACTCTCGCCGTGATCACTCATTTAGCCTAACTTCAGCCATGATGACTCCCATTCAGCCTAACCTCGGCCGTGATGGACTTCAGCCTGCACCTTGCGGCCGTTTGATGACCATTCAAGCTAACTCCTCGGCTGTGATGACTCATTCAGCCCTAACTCTCGCTGTGATGATCTTCAGCCTAACCTCTCGGTCCGTTTGATGAGCTCATTCAGCTAACCTCTCGCTGTGATAGACTCATTCAGCCTAACTCTTCGGCCTGTGATGACTTCATCTCAGCCTAATTTCGGCCTGCGATTGGACTTCATTCAGCCTAACCTCTCGGCCGTGATGACTCATTCAGCCTAACCTCTCGGCCGTGATCACTCATTCAGCCTAACCTCTCGGCCGTGATGACTCATTCAGCCTAGCCTTTCGGCCGTGATGACTCATTCAGCCTAACCTCTCGGCCGTGATGACTCATTCAGCCTAACCTCTCGCCGTGATTGACTCTTACAAGCCTACCTCTCGGCGCGTGATGACTCATTCAGCTAACCTTGCACGGCCGGTGATGACTCACATTAAGCTAACCTCTCGGCCAGTGATCACTCATTCAGCGCTAACTCTCCGGCCGTGATGACTCATTCAGCCTAGCCTTTCGGGCGCGATGACTCATTCAGCCTAACCTCTCGGCCGTGATGACTCATTCAGCCTAACCTCTCGGCCGTGATCACTCATTTAGCATGACCTCTCAGCTATGATTACTTATTCAGCCTAACCTCTCGGCTGTGATGACTCATTCAGCCTAACCTCTCGGCCGTGATCAGGCTGATGGTCCCATGGAGACCCGGGCAGGTCGGGATGGGGCTGTCGGCCACCACTACAGGATGCCTCTCGAGCGGGTGGCGCCGCACGTGAACCGCAGACGCGCCCAGTTGTCTGTTGGGCGGTGTCGCCGAGTAGATGATGCCAAACTACCGTAGCTACCATGCAGTGGAGCAGCCGGCTGACCTCGAAGGCGAGCGGCCAGATCAACCGATAGGCAAAGATACTGAGCTACCGAACACCTAGTTAGAAAGACTAACATGTGTGGTCTCAGCCGTCCCGGCACTGTGTTCCCGGGGAATGGGCGGACCGCAGGGACTGCAGAGGGTATCGCAGGGACTGTTTAGAGGGTCTCCGCAAAGGGACTGCAGAGGCTCGGAGCTGGCGGATCAGGAGAGGAGGCGAAGGCCAGCAGCTCAGGGTGCGCTGAACAGACTCTCACGCGGACTAAGGCACGGTTCGTGGGATGGAGCGGCCTTGCAACCTGGCGCCGTGTATGTCCTGAGCTGAGAAAATACAATGACTTACTAACTTTAGAACCTAACCCCATTTGCAATGTGTAACATGCATTGCGCTAGATAAATTACAACCATGTTGCAAACTGCGCATTACATTTAAAACACAAATATTCTACTCTCCTCTATTAATATAAGCAAATATACTCCAAGCTGAGCTGATCTATCATTTTTTCTAACCGTTTTTTTAACTTTATATCACGTACTTCCAGACTAATGTTAAACGGAGAGAAACTGCCTGCGCGATGCCAGGCACAATTCTTATCTCAATAGTTTTGTTGAATTGCAATATTTTGTTCACATATCAGAAGAAATCGCCAATAAATAATATAAAACTGTTTTTTTGAAAGCACAAGAAAACGTCGTTTCTGAATACTTAGTGACGGCGATGAATAATGCGATTCTTGGACACCAAGCCAGCCGAATGGCAAGAAGTATGAAAAGGAAATGGAGGAGGAAGATGAGAAAGAAACAGCAAGGGGAAGGATACAAAAAGAGACGAGAGAGCCAAGAGCGAGGGAGCGAGAAGACAAGACAGATTAAAAATAGAGGAAAGATACATAGGAAGAGGGGAAGAGAAGGGAGAAAGTGGCGGAGAGAGGGGGAGAGAGAGGGAGAGAGAGAGAGAGAGAGAGAGAGAGAGAGAGAGAGAGAGAGAGAGAGAGAGAGAGAGAGAGAGAGAACGAGAGAGAGAGAGAGAAAGAAAGAGAGAAGAGAGAGAGAGAAGAGAGAGAGAGAGAGAGAAGAGAGAGAGAGAGGAGAGGAGAGAAGAGAAGAGAGAGGAGAGAGAGAGAAGCAGAGAGAGAGAGAGAGAGAGCAGAGAGAGAGAGAGAGAGGAGAGAGAGAGACGAGTGTCAAGGCAGCCACGGAGCGTCGCTCTCTATTGCATACGTTGGTGTCTCTAGCAAGGGCGGGCGGCGGCTTCAAGATGCATAGGAAATGTGCCATCCGCTCCCTCGGCGGTTACCTTCGGCCGTGGAATCGCTTTCAACGGTTTCTTTGACCCCATTTTCTTCATGGCGCTATAGTATTTCTTTTGATCCTCCGTCATGAACATATCAAGAGAGCCGCCTGCGTGAACAGCATATCGTTCCTGTACACTGGCGGACACCCGCACCAACACGGACACAGACAGGCACACAGACACACACATACACACACACTGTTTGCTACAGGAGGGGGAGGCGCGGCCAGCAGCAGCCGCTGGGGGGGGGGCAGACGTCGGCCGACAGAGCCTCCGTCAGAGCGACAGCCGCCGCCGGCCGCGCCTCGCTCCCTGCACACTGGACAGGTGGCCGGGCAGCGGCACTGATCAGCATACGCTACTCTACCTGCGGCTTCGGAATGGCCTTTAAAGGCTTCTTATTGCCCATCTTTTTCATCGCATTGTAGTATTTCTTTTGGTCTTCGGTCATAAACATTTCTAGTGAACCTCCTGCGTAAATGACAAGAAAACAGGTTATCACTTCTATCTATTGCGACACTTGCACGAACAGTGTATGAATACTAAAACGAATGACGGTGGCCAGTCTAGTACAATGAAGGCTAGTGTGATACTCTAGCTATAACACAGATGAGTTGAGGCTACTACACACGAAAAGCATGCGCATTGTCGGTTTGAAGGCCGGTGGTAGACATAACACTACCGAGGCGATAAGAGCGTCATATAGCGACGCCAACCGGAAGCTAGCGGCGTAGACCGAAGCCTGACCCGTACGCTGGTCTGGAGACTGCAGCCGGAAGTCATGCTGACCATGCTCGTGGGGATTCTCGTCGGTGAAATTTGACAGCTTTCGACACATTTTGGAAATACACGGTGAACTGAGATTTGATGACGGATGTGCTGTCAGCAATGACAATAACGCAGTCAATGTATTACAAGATACTGCTTTAATGGATCATGGACTAAATAAATGAACCGTACATTTAGCGTTTCTTTAAGCCAAAATGGATGCCAATCTGAAGTCGGGGACATACCAGCTACGATAATTAGACGTGTTAGCTTGACTAGAAAGAGGCTGGTTGTGAAAAGGTTCTGAACTGGACAGAGGCTGGTAGTGAGAAGAGTCTGAACTGGACAGAGGCTGGTGGTGAGAAGAGTCTGAACTGGACAGAGGGCTGGTAGTGAGAAAAGTCTGAACGGACAGGAGGCGGTAGTGAGAAGAGTCTGGATGGACAGAAGGCTGTGGTGAGAGAGTTTCTAGACCGGACAAAGAGGCTGGTGAGTGAGAAGAGTGCTGGATGGACAGGGCTGGTGGTGAGAAGAGTCTGAAACTGGACAGAGGCTGGTAGTGAGAAGAGTCTGAACTGGACAAGAGGCTGGTTAGTTGAGAAGAGTCTAGACGGACAGAGGGCTGTGAAATGAGAAGGAGTCTGAACTGGACAGAAGGGTGGTGGTGAGAGAGTTGAACTGGACGAGGCTTGGTTAGTGAGAAGAGTCTGGATGGACAGAGGCTGGTGTTGAGAAGTTCTGAATGGACAGAGGCTGGTATTAGTGAGAAGAAGTCTTAAACTGGGGACAGAGGCTGGTGAGTAGAAGGTCTGAACTGGATAAGAGGCTGGTGGTGAGGAAAAGTCGAACTGGACAGAGGCTGGTGGTGAGAAGAGTCTGAACTGGACAGAGGCTGGTAGTGAGAAGAGTGTGGATGGACAGAGGCTGGCAGTGAGATGAGTCTGAACTGGACAGAGGCTGGTAGTGAGAATAGTCTGAACTGGACAGAGGCTGGTAGTGAGAAGAGTCTGAACTGGACAGAGGCTGGTAGTGAGAAGAGTCTGAAACTGGGGACAGAGGCTTGGTAGTGAGAATAGATCTTTGAACTGGACAGGAGCTGGTAGTTGAGCAAGAGTCTGAACTGGGACAGGAGGGCTGGTAGTGAGAAGAGTCTTAACTGGACAGAGACTGGATAGTGAGAGAGTCCTGGTTGGGATGGATAGAGGCTGGTAGGAGAAGAGTTCTAGACCGGACAGAGGCTGGTTGGTAGAAGAGTCTGAAAACTTGACAGAGGTGGTAAGAGAAGAGTCTAGACCGGACAGAGGCTGGTGGTGAGAAGAGTTTGAACTGGACAGAGGCTAGTGGTGAGAAGATTCTGAGCTGGACAGAGGCTGGTGGTGAGAAGAGTCTGAACTGGACAGAGGCTGGTAGTGAGAAGAGTCTGAACTGGTCAGAGGCTGGTGGTGAAAAGAGTCTAGACCGGACAGAGGCTGGTAGTGAGAAGAGTCTGGATGGACAGAGGCTGGTGGTGAGAAGAGTCTGAACTGGACAGAGGCTGGTAGTGAGAAGAGTCTGGACCGGACAGAGGCTGGTAGTGAGAAGAGTGCCACAACTGTTGTGTGATTGCAGAAACACACCCACACCCACGTAACAAACACACACACGGACACACGCTGCGGTGTGCACACGGGAGGGTGTGACTCAGGCGGTCTTGGGCGTGTCTCAAAATAAACGCGACACAACCCGCATGCGAAACGGTGCGCAATGGTGAAGGCTGGTGAGGGTGGACCAAAGTTCTCCAGAGAGAGAAAGAGAAGGGATGATGAGGAGAGAGAGAGAGAGAAAGAGAGAGAGAGAGGTGGAGATAGAACAAGCCGGGTTGGGACAGCTGCCGCTGGGCTCTGCGGCGCAGCTTCTCCTGACTGCAGGACGGGGACCAGACCGGCTCGTCGTGTCCGGCAGCGGTCAATGTGGTCAGGCTTTGTTGCTGATAGTCTGCATGTTACTCGTGTGGGCGGTCGAAGCGCAGAATTCATGAGCGTTGCGGTTAGAAGCATCGATGAGACCTGACTCTTCCCTCTTAACAGTCCGACAATTGACAAATTACTGTTTGAGCCATGTCGCTCGCTTTGACGCGAAATAACGTTGTGATAACGCTAACGTGGACCATTTGATTACGTTTTTCCTAATGTCGAACAGGGAACTCAAACGTCAATTTCAGTCACAACTTTGAGCGACAGAAGTAGGATAATGTATGTTTGCTGTTTCACTATGCTCCCGATCGGTAACATAAGCACCATTCAGCAGTCAGCCGCAGCTGCTACTAACTTTGCCAGTATATAACCGGGTGGGTACACAATTTATATTATGTAAGCTGGGCGAAAATACAATTGACAAATACGCTGAAGATGCCACTAAGACTAAGCAGTTTATTAAAATAACTGCATTTTTCCGAGGTAATTTGCATGACACATCCGTCAAGAAGCTCCACAGGTAAAGGTTTTTGTAAACAATTGGGACAGCTAAACGAAGTTTGCATGAACATTTAATATTCCAAATAAATACAAATAATCATCAATTCATTTATGTGATTGAATATTTTATGTGTACGTTAGTTATTGTGATCATTTTATCCCCACACAAAAATTCAATAGTATTTAAAAATTTTAGTTTTAGATGCTAACCAAAATATGGTGATAGTATCTCTATGTGTGTGAAATAAACATAATATTTCGCCAGTGTACCTTCATAGTAATAAATGTCTATCATGGACGTGGTTGATAATATGTCATGGACGTGGTTGATAATATGTCATGATAATATGTCATGTTATTAACATTTTATTATGACTAAATGTGAGACTGATAAAAATATAAATAATTTGAACAATCTGAGAGTATTTTCCACATGGCCACGACTCTACGGCAGGGTGTTGAACGACTCCATCTTCTCAAACTTGTCTGGGGTGAGACAATTTCAGAACACCATTATTTTGAAACAAGCTCTGTCCAGCTGCTCTAAGAAGCCAATGCACAAGATATGACACAAATGTTAGCCCGAATGCAAACCAACCGCTGGTGCTTGGCAAATTTTTGGATGTGCGCACCGCAAATGGTGAGGTGCGGCAGAGAGTTTGTTCAGCGTCCGAGCGCCAGGTATCTCAGCATGTCCAGGGTCACAGCACAGTAGTCGCTTGTCTCTCCTGGGCTGGTCAGTATACAGTAGTCGCTCGTCTCTTCTGGGTTTCCCAGCCTGTATAAGGTCAGTATACAGTAGTCGCTCGTCTCTTCTGGGTTTCCCAGCCTGTATAAAGGTCAGAGCACAAAAGTCGCGTGTCTCTTCTGGGTTTCCCAGTCTGTATAAGGTCAGTATACAGTAGTCGCTCGTCTCTTCTGGGTTTCCCAGCCTGTATAAGGTCAGTACACAGTAGTCGCTCGTCTCTTCTGGGTTTCCCAGCCTGTAAAAAAGTCAGAGCACAGTAGTCGCTTGTCTCTTCTGGGTTTCCCAGCCTGTATAAGGTCAGTATACAGTAGTCGCTTGTCTCTTCTGGGTCTTCCCAGCCTGTATAAAAGTCAGAGCACAGTAGTCGCTTGTCTCTTCTGGGTTTCCCAGCCTGTATAAAGGTCAGAGCACAGTAGTCGCTTGTCTCTTCTGGGTTTCCCAGCCTGTGTAAAGGTCAGTATACAGTAGTCATTCGTCTTTGATGAGCTTTCACAGCTCTTATATACTAAAAAAGGTATATGTTAGTCACGCGTCTCGGCAACATGCTACACTAAGAGAGTAAAATGGAAAAAGCATGCTGAGAAATTCATGACAAAATATTTTTCGGATACTCATTCTCGATAATCATCATTTTCCTTGCCGTACGGAGGAAAAGTAACAGTTAAAATACAGCCATGGCATGGTTCCAGAGTTCAGTTACGCTATCACGATAACCTCTTCATAGCTGAGTCAGTCTATGATGGGCACACTTGAGAAAGCAGCTTTTCAAATGGAACCTTCACATTGATTCATCGCAGACATCTGGCTTATCAAGGGTTCCAGTTTTGTTGCAAGTACAAAACTTTAAACTCACATAAATCGATCTCTAAGGAGACTCCGAAGAGTCAGACGTCTGTTTGCGCACCTAAGCATTTAACACTAAGCGAAAAATATATATAAAGGGACGCCCAGGCCCCGCCATTTAGTTCAACACATTGGTACAAGCGTCAGAATATACACTAGCTGGAATTTGGGGGAGCAAAATATTTATCAGACTGACCTATCAATGCGCATATAAGTCTGAGCAGTTGTGTACCAACATGTTTTAGTCTGAATGAACGAGTCAGGGGGAGAAGAGGGAAGGGAGGGGAGGGGATGGAAGGGGCTGATGACGTGCTCCTGCCGTTAGTTGACAGAGACATACAAGAGACGTCTAGACATACAAGCAGTGGGACATGACACCTAACACTGGCAGTGATGTTCAGCTCGCTTCCACGTCACCTGGCTCACGCGATGCGGACAGACCAGTGTGTGTGGGTGTCGAACTAATGCTAGCACACACACACACATACACACAAACACACTCATCGGCACAGCACGCCACAGACGCACGGCGCTCTGAGCTCGGCCACACGACGCGCATCAGCACATCACCTTATAAGGTGTCATGTTTCGAGCTATAACATTCCACACGCCCCGAAACATAACTCATCGGTCACGAAACCAAACCCCCGGCACCAATACGCTCAATATTAATTTATCGAATGCTGATATTTAAAGGAAATAGTTCACCTTCAACATGGGGTTTTGAAATGAGATAGCAGTTTTGTAGCCCATGTTGGGAAACCCCTATCTGCAAGTTGTCTTGACTGAAATGACTCTCCAGCCGAGTATACAGGGTGCGGACGATAAATTAGGAAACTTTTCAGAGCACGTTTTAGCTTATGTAAAGTTGCTCGATTAACGTTGGTCAGGGTATACACCGCATGAACTGCTCATTACGTGCTTCAAAGAGTAGTTTTTACGTTTATAGCTGTTGTGCGCAACAATGGAGGAGCAGAAAATAGGCACCATTGTCGTCCAGGTTCGCGCCGGCGGGCCCGGGACAGATTAAAGAAGTTCACACAAAGGAAAAAAAGTGATATCGAGTAATTTATAATGTAATTTGCTAGCAAAGTAAGCTGTTGGCGAGGATACACTGAAGCGCTGTTTCTGCGGACAAAATGACCCACAAAATGCCAACACCCCGTGATGGTTAATTGGGGTCATCTCAGCGAAGGTCCAGTTTCTTTCTTTGAAAAGGGCCTGAAGGGTGGAATTGCGATTGCGCAAAAATTCATTGTAATGGACACGGTTGGTGCGGAAGCCATGGATTCAACGGGCATGAAGGGGTCAACGCGATCATAACGTGTTCCAACAGGACGGTGCACCCGCACAACCGGCCAAAAAGACGTATTTTGGCATCGGGTTTGACGGAGAACCTGAGGAACCGTGGACGAAGTGACAATCTGACCCTCCTAGCTGCCCCTGACTGGCAGCCACTGTGTGGATTACCTTCCCTGTGCGTTTGTGGTGGAGAGGGCACAGTCAAGAGAAAACCTTACGGCACAGCAATAAAAGAGTCTCAAGAATAAGGACCACGCATGATGGCAAAAACTTGGGCAGAAGACCATGATGGCCAGTGTCTGCCGTCCGTTCCTCAGCCTAATCAAGCGTGTAACGAAGGTTAAAGGCATATTCAATGAGTGAACCTGGTAGCAAAGATGCCAAGGAACATGTGTGCAAATTTTCAAATAAATATTGTTGTTTTTCTTAAAAGTTATGACCCTTTTTGTGATTTCGAAATGTTTTTCCTAATTTATCGTCCGCACCCTGTATTTGACTTGTTGGCGAGGGAATGCGGAGCTGGGAAAAATGCAGCGCTGGCAAAGGAATGCGCAATACACATACCAGTGCACTGTAACGCAGAACTGGGCATAGGCTATACAATCAGCCAATCGGCCTGCAGCTTTCGGCTACCTTTGAATCTGATTGGCTGGAGCGCGACTGCTTTCGAATCTGATTGGATAAGCCATTTTGCTCATTCGCGTGACGTAAGGACCAGCTGACTAGATAAGGTGTATATAGTTTGATACGATTAATAATTTACGTCTTTCTGTCCTGAATCGGCGCGATGTATGTCTCTTTTTGACAGCATAGAAATAAATTGCATTAAAAATAGAATCACATCGTGTTGGAAAACATATCCAAGGTCAACTATTTCCTTAAATGCGCTCTTTCGCCTTCACCATTACCTACATGAAGGCGAGTTTTAGTCGTATAGCTGGGTGTTAATGCGCTTATATACATTATGGTTTGTTACATATACCAAGACGAAAAAAAATGTTAGTGAGTTAGAATATAAGTACATCTGGCAAGTAAAGCTGAATGACGTTCGGCATCAGCGAACAATATTATGAATAGCCGACACGATAGCAGCTAAACACATAGAGCGCACAAATTAATGCAACCACACAGAAACGCAGATTTAATACTTATCTTTTTCTTTTGCTCGTTGAAGTTGTCGATGATGACACCGATGAAGAGGTTGAGAGTGAAGAAGGCTCCAAAGATGATGAAGAACACGAAGTAGATATACATGTAGACGTTAACTTCATACTGCGGCTGTTCACCAACCTGTGAAACACCCGACAATCAACACAACTGTGAAGATGTTACAAACCCCGACATAAGCCAAACGCAAACCACCTACAATTTAGATTGTTCAACACCAGAGCCACTCAGACTGCCAGGCAGGCTTGTAACGACTCACATTTTTTTAGTCGACTTAAGTCTGACTCAACAGCCAAAAAACTGACTGGACTCTTGACTCAAGTGCTGTTAACACAAAATGAATAGACTCGACTCTTGACTCAAGAGCTGCTTATGAAAATAAATCGACTCGACTCTTGACTGAGATGCAGTTTGAACAAATTGATTCGACTCGACTCAAATAATTTGACTCATCACAAAATTGCAATGTTCCTTGATGTTAACTGTGGGGTTTGTCAGAAAAATCGCATTCTATCTAGTGTAAATTGGTTTGCTCAGGTAAAAGACCTGGCCTTAAGACATTGACTTTTGCTAAAAACTTAACTTTCGGTAATGTGGTAGATGACATTAAGCTCTGAGGACTTTTGTGCGGTAATAGTTTTACTCGTAAGACTTTGAATGGGAAGTATTGCCTATTAACTCCATTAACTCGTTGTTAACCATTGACCTGACCGTGAACCGACATTTTACCTTATTTCAAGAATGTATTATATGTATTATATTTGCTCCATTAAGAGCTTTTGATAGCCGCATTTCGCGTCTCGCTGACAAGATTGGTTCGGAAGATACTATGTAGATACAATTTACACCCAGCTGGTGGGGGAGGGGGTCTGGCTAGAGACCCCAGCGTGACGCGGGTAAAAGTATTTTTCTCTCAGATTAATTGGCTTTGCCCGACCTTTCATATCACACCTAAACCGTCGCTCTACCTATCATAGATTGCACGCTATCGAATATTGACCGGTTTTGACCTCGAGTTAAAACACAGTGCGCGCGTTCGGCTGCAGAGACACAGCACGAGCCCCCCCCCCCCTGAGACCAGAAAATCGTCCCCAACTGCTGTCACGTACCGCTCTGGCGTCCGTGGCGTCGGCCATGATCTGGATCCAGCCCTTGAAGGTGGCCACTTGGAACAGAGACAGGTAGGCGTAGCCAACATTGTCGAAATTCATCTCCGCGTTAACCCAATGTCTGTCTGGGTATACTGTACTATTGCATTCGGTCATGTTCTCGACGATTTCGGATGGGTACACATCGCCGTTGTCGTCCACACACTGAAACCGAGATAGCACGGGAACCGAGGTCTCACTGTTAAAGCACAGTCTCCAGCTGCGGGCTGTATTACAACACATTTGTGAAGACCAACGCTAGGACAATGCAAATTTATATCTAATTTTAATCATAGAGGAACGGAAGACATTTATGAAATAAATGTTCTCTTAGTAGCTGTCTGTCCTCTTATGGTCACACATGTTTGCAAGCCATATAACTTCCAATTGGTGTTTCATTTAGAGTGTTCTGTGTACGATTGTACAAGCTGCAAGCACCGGACTGAAAATCATCCTATGCATCGAGCCTAGCACAAAGAAATAATATACCTTCTGAGAAAGGGAGTCAATTTACGTATTTTAATATCTGTCTTTCATCATGTAGTAATATATGGTTTCAAAACATTTAATTAATATTGAATTATTGGAGCATTGCATTGCTTTCACGTCGAACACTGCATTGAATGCGAGTGATCAATGTAAGAGAGCTGAGCTTCTCTGACCTTATGGTAGCGGCCTGCGAACAGCTGCACGCCCATGATGGCGAAGATCAGCCAGAAGATGAGACACACGAGCAGCACGTTGAAGATGCTGGGTATTGCCTGTATCAGCGCGTTCACCACCACCTGTAATACACGGGCTCGTTTGTCACGCGTCAGGTACCATGGATCCTGTAATATACATGTATCCATAGATAACTGGGCTACTACAGCTATCTGTGATTTATCGTATTGGAAAGCCGGCCAATAACCGACAACCCACTGGGGGTGCTAAGAGCAGTTTTCCTCTTTTTTTCGTTTCTCAATAACTCAAAAACGCGTACATATATCGACAATAGATCTTAAGGACTTTCTCCCCCATACCTTATTCTCTTTCCTACAAAAACAAATAAGCTGTATCCAAACACTTCAAGGAAACAACGTTTTAGTGACGTCATGACATGCTATTTTTGTCGTAGGTATTCTGACCTGTCATGACCTGAAATTGATCTCCCCTCTTCGATTTCATTCAAAAATGCCATTTATCACTGAATAACATGTGTACTGCATTACTACCTGATATAACGGCATAAAAGGTGACTGCAGTTTCGTTTATGTGATTTCTATACCGCCTGAGCTGTAACAAAAACTCGATTTTGACCTGTTTTGACCCTTTATTGACGTCACAGTTCAATAAATTGGGATCCAATGGCGTGGTTTGAGATGGAACGGATCAAGGCTTGTTAATGGTATTTGATTTGTTTAAATCCGACTGATACATCCTGATATAACATCAGGGTGCAACTTTTACATCCCCCACCTCTCCAGTGGGTTTGCTTATAGCAAACAATACCCCAGCCGGTGCCGGGTGGAATATTCTTATTCTTTAGATCTCACTTTCTATTCCAAAGGCTGAAAAAACACAGTCACAGCTAAAAGGGCTAAAGGCAAGCACCACAAGCTAAAGGCTGAAAACAGTCTTCACGCCGCCACGAAGCGGATGCGGGTGCTATGTCACAATACATTAAACCGGAGTTACAACAACCGCACGATGGCGCACGATGCGGGAAGACAAAATCAACTGTTGGAAATCTAACCATGTATTTTGAATAGCACCCCACAGACCTGCATCCACTTTGCGCAGCTGCGTGAAGGACTGTGTTTCAGCCTTAACCTGTTTTATCCTATATTAACCGTCACCAACGGGGGGGGCGGATATCCGCCCTGCAGGTTTTCCGAAGTACTAGAAAAACGGCAGTCCGCAGCGCCGCCAAGTTCGGCACAACTGTTTGGGCATCAATTACTTACACTTTGTTAAGTTTTAATCTCCTAGTTTTCAAGGTCACGTCGTCAGGTCACGCTAAATGACCTGACCTCAAGTCACGTTTTTGAAAGTTTTACATCATGCCGTGGCATAGGAGTTCACCAAATAAATATTGAAAACTCAACTGAACTGGAAAAGCACATGGGTATTCCGCAGTTCGTATATCTTGGACTTTTTATATCGGTTCGACCTGAGCTCATATCAATTTTCGTGAAACTCCCATTATTGATCAAGGAGAAAGATTAGAAATGCGCACCATCGTACAAACCTTGCATAAGTTAGGTCAGTTTTCATCAATATCACTATTTTGAAGTAACGCAGAGGAATTGTGGTTTTTAATTTTATTCTGTGACCTCTTTGAGGTCAAATTAAATGTGCCCCCAGGGCATATGGTTTTTGTACAATAACTCATTTTCTACATGGGATAGAGTGATAGGGTTTTCGCCAATCTGTTCCTATGATCGATTGTCATCAAGTGACATGAAATCGGATTTGACCTTGACATGACCTCAGGTCAGGTCAGTCAATTTTTTTATTTGACCTAGCTAGGTCATCCGATACATGATTCGATGCACCTTGACGGTAGAAACACGATGATGACAAAAATGTTTCTCTAGCTTTTATAAATAACAAGTTATTAGCAAAAACGTTTTTCGTGAAAATAAGCATTTTTACACTTGCTGACCTCTGGAGCCTAAACTGCTGACCCTATCTCAAATCTGAGGACGTGTTGCAGAAGGAGAGATTCAAGGTCATGTCATTTTTTTTAATATTCGTAGCTATCTTAGTTACCGAGCCAGCCCGGATTATGTGAAGCAATGTTCAATATACTCGAAATATTGGAAAATTTGACCTTTTTTACCTCTGGTGACCTCAATATTGACGTGATTAAAACATCTCACACATATTTTCTGTAGTACTCGTCACAGCCTACCTTACACCGTTTTTTGCTTCTCGCTACGTTGCGTATTTTTCGAGATCTCTGGGGGGGAGGGGCGGTTATCCACCCCCCGTCGGTTTTAAGTTGGCTCAGACCCCCGTCAGTGCGCGGGTTAAAGGCGGCAGTTAATCTGTTGACTACAAATCTTAATTTTTCGTCACAGTGCACGAACGAACGGTAAATAATGTATGCGTACATATATAAGAAAATCAGGTGAATATCCCAAGAGCTCCTCCTGAATTATGTTGCCTTTGCAATGAGTATCAGAATTCAGCTGATGTACGCTGAGTATCAGGATTAGGCTGCTGTACGCTGAATATCCGAATTCGGCTGATGTACGCTGAATATCAGGATTAGGCTGCTGTACGCTGAATATCAGAATTCAGCTGATGTACGCTGAATATCAGGATTCGGCTGCTGTACGCTGAGTATCAGGATTCGGCTACTGTGCGCTCCCCTGCGCTGAGGATGCCGTCCACTCACCTTCATGCCCTGCATCCTGGACATGGCTCGCAGCGGGCGCAGCGCTCGCAGCGTCCTCATTGTCTTGAAAGCCTGCAGTCCGTCCTGACCGGCCAGCGTGGCCACCAGGTTAATGAGCGACACCTGTTGGCGGAGAGAAGGAGCTGCGGTGACATCGACACTCGCCAGTCGCCGCCAGCATACCGGCCAAGTGCGAGGCACACGCGTCAGCCGCTCACACTGCGACGTGTGTTGGCATCGGCTCTGAACCGATACAGTCGCAATGAAGGTCGTAATGTAACGATAAGCTTTGTGAAAAGCCAGACTCAGTAGAACAGTACGAGTATTAATTACACTTTTAACAAGAGCCTGACAGGGGCAATGCATGTCAGTTTTTGGTACCGCTGATTGAGCTCCGACTTCCGTACTGACTACTGTTCGGGTCACACGCAACGGGAGGACACGAAATTCGAGCTGAGCACTGAGCAGGCTCCTGACATATTGTGTCACGTTGCCTTCTATATCAGGGCTGTTGTGGTCTAACTGCTGCCAAATTTGACAAGTTTTCTTGGCGATTGATGCCGACATGATTATCATTGGCAGTGAGCTCGAGTTAACCTGCGCTTGACCGGGGGCAAATATTGCACCCTGTCAAGTTTACGTAATAGCTCAAGTCAAAACACAATACGGATATCAACGTGAAACTTTCGATACCATTTACGATATTGATTTCACATCTTTTGTAGAAAAGGATGAAATTTCGTTGATAGTTTATTTAGATATAGCATATTTTGTGAAGTCATTACACACGAGTTTGACGATACAATCAGCTAAACTGTATCAGGCCGTACAAAGACCACGTTTTGACTAAAACGCAAGCAAAACACCTTTCAGACAAATAATTGTCAGCTCTGTATTTTTAGATAAAACTGGCCTAACAATAGTCTTCTTTGTTAAAATTTATCAATTTAAAATGTTAACCTTATGCAACCCGAATTTGATCTAAGCTTTACTCTTTCTTCACTTAAATTAGTTCAGATGGTAAAAGGACTATTATTATCGGACTCTACGTATGATACAGCCCATTCAACATGTGTTGCATAATTTTTGAAAATCTTTTCGAATAGTGACTTTTTATGACTTGACCTTGATTTGACCTTTGTCAAAAATATAATTTAGCTTATGCGGGTTGTGTATTTTACCTTTGGGAGCATTTTGGATTAACATGGTCGCAATCATAAGGTCTTGATGGAACGCATGGTCCATAAACTAAAATGTATCGATTTTATATTTGACCCCATCTTGACCTGATATGTAACCTCAAATCCAATATTTCGAGTACAACCTTAAGATGCGTCTCAAAAACAGTGTTTTTGGAACACGCCTTGCGCGTCTCGCTGCGATCCATTCGTTCCAGAGAATTAACGAGGGGCAATATCCTCCCCCGGTCATGGCGTTTTCGGCTGAGCCGCCGTTTCAGGCGCGGGTTGAATAACTAACGCTTTTACATGTCCTGAGGCAAATTTTGGGAGCGTAAGCACAAAGCGTAAATACAAATATCAGGTACAGCACCAAATTTTTAATCAATGGATTACATTTATAAAACTAGAATCGGCAAGTTAGGAAAGTCATGCTGATATGATTAAACAAGCAACATTTTGCCGATGAGATGTAAACTAGGATATCGAGACTGGCTCAAAGCGTGAACAAGTTGATTTTCAAGAAAGACAAATTTGAACTAGGCCTTCACGTCTCTGGTTCATCTAGCTATATTCTGAACCATAGGATTCAGAAGTAATGAACCATAGGATTCAGAAGCGAGAGCGATACAGCCACCGCATGCAGCAGGTGATCGACTTACCATCACAATGAGGAAGTCCAGCCAGCACCAGGCATTCGTGAAGTACTTCTTGAAGCCGAAGGCCAGCCACTTGACCAGCATCTCGATGAAGAATATGACGGTGAAGATGCGGTCCATGTAGTACAAGATGTCTTGTAGCACAGGATTTTCCCCCAGATTAACGTCTTCCAGTGCCTGGGGGTAGTAATAGTAATGGTTGTGAAATCGTTAGTGATATACTGGGAACGCTTCAACAGCGATCGTGACGGCAAATTAACTATTTATCGAGGTACACATACTGCTGAAAGCCTGGCATTCGCAATGAATGTGAATAACTAAATGCCAAATGATGCTTAGCTTTGTGGTAGGTTATGTGTTATGAACCACTGCTTTATATTAGAAGCACCAGCACCATAGCCACTAATATTCCTGACTCTAGATGGCACTAGTAGTAAATGCCTGAAGCTATGCTGTACCGCATAGCTTAAAGACAATAAGTCCAGGTCTGCGTAATGGGGAGGCGTAGCGAGTCATTTTGGTCATCACAATGGAATAGCCATACCCTTGACACTGATAACCAACGTTTTCAAACATAATGTGCTTCCGTCAATCGAAGACAGGATCTGAGTCCCTTAAAGAGATTGTACACTGACTTAAAGGGCACCGCTTCCCCTGACCTGGCCCCGGGGAGAGGGTCCCCGTGCCACTGACCAGCGCCATACTGCTGAGCAGAATCATAGTGATGACGGCCGTCTCGAAGTACGTGTTCTCGATGAGCCGGTACGTCTTGAGCCGGAGTGTGGCCCAGCCCTGCCAGAACGGTGAGTTGGGGTGGCCGCGGCACGACGGACAGCGCACGTAGAACGCCTCGGTGAAACAGTCGGACGGCGTGTCGTTGGCCTGCACGTTGTCCGAGGTGGTATCCATGACGTGTCCGTTCTCGTCCAGCTCGTCGCCGTACACCCCTGCGAGGCCGGCATGTACGGCCGGTCAGCGGGGTGGCCGATGTCCCGATGTCCCGATGTCCCCTCAGGCCGTACATGGCACTCCGCCGGCCAGTGCAGTCCCCATGTACACAAGCGTGTCGACGACTATGACAGACGACAACTACGGGAAGTTCAATAATACGTGCATATCTTTTAAACGCAGTTCGTTCACATATAGTTAGATGTTGAAGGGTTTCGTAATCTTGCAGCTTCTCTATTCAAATCGTTCTCCTGTGGTTTTTGCGATCGAACTATTTGCCCCAAAAGCTGTAGGGATGCAACATGAATGGGTTACTCAGGCTGCTGGTGGACGCCCATACGCACCGCTCTTCTGGGTCGTCTCGGTTTCGTTTCTCGAACGAGTCGAAGACTGGAGCCGCTGCCGTAGTGGCTTCCCTCCTCCAGTCGGCGGTTCTTGTGGCTGCCCAGCGACTTGTTACTGCAACCGCGCACACTCGTGTCACATGACTGACAAACTGACAGACACTCACGGCATACGAGTGTCGAATGTCACACAATGTCACACAATGTCACACAATGTCACACAATGTCGCACAGGCACGAGCGCAATATCGCCCACGCGATAACAAGGTCGCCATTATGCCGACTGCATAACAGCATCATAGCATAATAACTCGCGCCAAAGCCACCATCTGTAATGAATCATATTGAACACCTGTCACCTGCATCGATAAACTGCACTGCGCGTATAACGGCAGCCAAGACCACTGCTCCTCGCTGATAAACTGCAACCCATTAATGTCGGGAGGCTCTTTCATCAAGCTGGTCTGTTAGTTAAATGGCTACTTCCAGAGATGTACCAACTAGAAAATATACGTTTTACTATAATGTATAACTTGCCTGAGGTTGGTGTGACTGAAAACACCGTGGCCACAACATCAAAGTACGTAGCAATCCAAAACCAGCACGGCTTCCAAACGTCATGAGCTGTGCTCACGCGGCAGAGTGCCGCGTCGTGACGCCACCTTTCCGTGAACCACCTGATGCAGTCAGGTCGAGCTGCCGACCTTCCGCTGACCCACCTGATGCAGTCAGGTCGAGTTGCCGACCTTCCGCTGACCCATCTGATGCAGTCAGGTCGAGCTGCCGACCTTCCGCTGACCCACCTGATGCAGTCAGGTCGTGACGCCGACCTTCCGCTGACCCACCTGATGCAGTCAGCCTCGATCGGGGTCGGGTCGACCGGCGGCAGAGCGATCGAGTTCGCCACGATCGGGTGGCTCTTGTCCGTGGGAGATCCAGCGATGGCGATCGGCATTCCGTCTGTGAACGGGAGGCAGAGCGCTGGTCAGTGGTTACCATGGTTACCACGAGACATGACCCTGCCGCCGCTCAAATCGGCCGCAATACCGCGACGATAAATATGGCGAACATAACACGAGTTTTAGTAGAAAGAGTTACTATCGAATCATAAGTATTTCAATTACTATTTAAAGGGAACATAGCAACTTGGGAAAAGTATGTAGAATGATGGAGAAGAGTGTCCTGATTATGGTCCTGGCATTCATTTTTGCGAAAAAAGTCACAATTTGTTGTAATTTTGAAAACATTTATATGTTTTCATGTGACGTAACAGCAATCTTGCATCACCAAAACCAGTTGTGACGTCAAAAATAGGTATCGAACGGTAAAAGTCGCTCCTTGAATCAGATACGTAAAAAACATAAACAACCTCGTTCGCCGGTTCCCGACTCGCGAGTAATATTGGACGCGATTAAAAATGTGTAAATGTTTGCAATATGGTCTTGTAAGAGTCGTGTTGAAGCGGTGTTGCGTGAAAACATACCCATAAATATCCTTATGCATAAATAAATGCGATCTACCTACCTTTTTTGTTGTGTTTTCAGCGGTGTGTGAATGGTGGATATAAATACATGCGTGCATGTGCATTATGCAGTGAATATTGCAGCTACCGGCACGAGCTACCCATTAACAGTAAGGCCTCTTGAAGACGAGTCTCTGTATTATTTTAAATTGAAAGTCCCATGAAAATTAAGAAAGTTGTAGCCAATAATGTTTATGGCCGCGATCACGAGATTGCTCGCGATCAAAAGCACACTGTCACATATCTGATGTGTCGCATGAACAATGACTAACCACCCATCAGCACCATCGTCTCCTCATGACATTTATATTAGCCGTTTTCACGATGGGTGATTTTGCGCGAAATGTTTTAAAACATTGTTTTAAAATGTTTTAGTAGTAGCCGCTTTCACGATGGACTAATTGGCGAAACAATGTTTTAACCCTCGCCCTGCGGTCCCATACGGCGAGGGTTAAAATATTTCTCGCAAATTAGCCCATTGTGAAGACGGCTACCACTGAAACATTTTAAAACATTGTAAAATGTTTTAAAACATTTCGCGCAAAATAAGTCATCGTGAAAACGGCTATTGGTAATTTTCCATTGGAAATCGGTTCACTTTGACAAAAATAATTACTTACAACTTTTACAAAACAATGCATGCCTTTTTTAATACCAATAGTGCATGCGTTTCTATTGCGGAGAATCTTGCAACTACCGGCACGAGCCACCCATAAAATGTTTTGCCTTTTCAAGGCGAGTTCGGCATTATTTTCAATTTTAAATTCAATGAAAAATGAGAATGAAAATTGACAATCATTTCAAAATTGACCAAGACGATACCTTTCGGTGGCGGCCGCAAGGCACTATAAGAGGCGGACGGTTCAAATAGCGAAAACGAAGTGCGGTGGAAATCACAGTGGAGTGCCCATTTATGACGTATGCGAAACGTCACAAAATTTGACCTTTTTAAATATGCCCAAAGATGCCCAATGTTTTCTGCGTTGAAACTCAGCAACTAGGTCGTTTTGGAAGGGGGGGAAAATCATATTTGGAGGTTTCCCAGTACACCCGACAATCCGTCTATCTCAGTTAAAAACAAATGTTAAATGTGCTGTATTCTCTTTAAAGAAAGTCTGTCTGTCTCTGCGTTGGTTGTTTCACTCAGAGCTCACTCACTGCGTTGGTTATGTCACTCAGAGCTCAATCACTGCGTTGGTTACTCACTCAGAGCTCAATCCACTGAGTTGGTTATGTCATCAGAGCTCAATCACTGATTGGTTATGTCACTCGGAGCTCCAATCACGCTTGTTATGTCACTCGGAGCTCATCACTGAGTTTATTCACTCGGAGCTGAATCACTGATGTTATGTCACTCAGAGCTCAATCACCGTTGGTATGTCACTCAAGCTTCAACGCTGAGTTGTTATTGTCACTCGGAGTCAATCACTGAGTTGGTTTATGTCACTCGAGCTCATCACTGCGTTGTTATGTCACTCAAGCTCAATCATGAGGTGTTACTGTCACTCGGAGCTCAATCACTGAGTTGGTTAGTCACTTCGAGCTCAATCACTGAGTTTTATGTCACTCGGAGCTCAATCACTGAGTTGTTATGTCACTCGAGTCAATCACTGCGTGGTTATTGCTCACTCAGACTCAACACATAGTGGTTGATGTCACCTCGGAGCTCAATCACTGGTTTGGTATTCACTCGGAGCTTCAATCACTGATTGGTTATGTCACTCTGAGCTCAAGTCACTGAGTTGTTATGCCTCGGGCTCAATCACTGAGTTGGGTATGTCCTCGGAGGCCAATCACTGCGTTGGTTACTCACTGCGTTGGTTTTGTCACCCATAACTCACATTAACGGGAACAACGGATAGTTATGTGCAGCCTTGAAATTGGCTCGACGCCGCAATTTTTAGTTACAAGTTTTCAACATTTTAATATCCACTTAAATGTACCAACCCTTACTATCATGACTCATGTGCTCCGGACCCAAACGAATAAGGTCCACATTGACAGGGCAAAACAAAATAATACGCACGTTTAAGTGCTTAAGGAAATACTACACTGTAAGTTCAGAGTTACGATACGTAAAAAGAAGGTGAACCTCTCAACTCAAACAAAAGAGAGCTCTGATTTTAAAGGGACACTGCCACCTTAACACTATATTTGAGTCGAGATAGCCATGTTGTGTGCTTGGCATTTAAATTATGTATGGCAGTAGTTAAAACAACCACAATGGTTTAATAAAATATAAATTTGAGTTTTGTTTTTAAATTTGTAACATCCCCAGTCCTAGTGTATTTGAACGGGGATCCTGAGCCGATGACGTCGTCACTCTTCACTAAATGTTTTTGATAGTTGACTTGTTTTACATTTGGTCATCCATTAGTCATACATTTGGCAGCGTGAATGTTTTCTCTATTTCCCGAGTTCCTTTATATGACATCAACCCAAATATTAAAACTTTAATGTTTATGAAATTGAGCACTGTTTGTGAGAAACAAATGTCATAATCGTGTTCGGCAGCAACTACTTCATATTAAGCACCACAAGCCGGGAGCATTTGAAAACTTTTGGGAAGGTGGCAGTGTCCCTTTAAGACATATAGAAGATGGACTATCGTTTTATTTGCTCCAATACATGCTTGAATAACTCAAACTAAGCTTTTTAGGTCATGCATTTTAGTTAGATGGTAAGACTAACTTATTTCAGCCAAGCTCAAATCGCATAACAGATGTCATTTGAATGCATGTCTGCGTGGAATGTGATAAATTAATTCGACATCAGGATATTGTCTGACGTCTGTAGCTTATAATTTGTTAGTGACGCATGTGCGACAAAGCAAAATCAGATACGGTGTGGGCTATTAAAGGAATTGTACACTCGTTTAAACATGCACACTTTTGTGCACACTCTATTCTATCCGAAGCCATCCAAAGCATGCTCAACAACCAGGCCGCCTTCAGAGCCAGCCTTGGCGTCAAGAGAAAGCTATGAAGCTGGATAAAACAAAACGGAGATCAGCATTCCTCAGGCTAAGTTACCAAACCTTGGAATGCTGTCCTGGACACCAAACTAAGACGAATACGCAGTTGATGTCTGGCAAATTTGAGACCGTCAGTGATAAAACCGAGCAGGAATAGTAAGGCATTAATGATCCCACTTCTAATGCTCGGCTTCCCCAGTCGCTGGCCGCGGCATAGCTGCAGGTGTGTGGGGGGGCAGGCGCGGCCGGGGGGCAGGCGGGCGGCGCCGCGGGGCAGCGCTGAACTGCCGACCACCTGTGAACGCAGCGCCGAGCGCCGCCACCCGCGCTGACCGAAAGCCAAGCGCACACGCAGACGGAGCGCGCCGCGGCTGCTGATCGGACACTGACCTAACTTACCGTTGCCGAGCTCACTTCCAGGCGCCATCTCGACCATGGTCTTACCGGCAGCCCCACTCTCTTCTCCGTCCCCGTGGGCGCGCGCATCTGCAACACATTGGGCCACTGTCACAGACCACAGACCACTTTAACACGTGCCATGCCGGGGACACTGTCACAGCCCACATCCCACTGTCACAACACTGTCACGTTCTCGCCAGGCCCGCAGCACAGTCTGAAGGTCCCGAGTGCACAGCGTCACACCACGAAACCAGTACAAACCTTCCCCGCTAGAATACAGTTGAGGCATCTTGAGAGCTCGCTTGCGTACGCGTACCAATTCAACAGAGCCAGACGCCTGCTGGAGCGTGTTAGTGTCCGGATTCATGGGACCAGATTAGGTGTGGACGAGCAGCGCGCCGTGGCGCCGTGCCAGGTATCTGGTCTTACCTCTCGACTGGTCGGAGATCTGATTGGTGAGCTTGGCGCGCACGGCCTTGAGTCCGTTCAGGAAGGAGCTTTTGACCCAGCGTTTGAAGCGCCCAATCCGGTCGAAGGCCTCTGCCAGTTTGTTGGTGTCGCTGGAGGTAGTGGGCGCCGCGGAGAGGTTGGACGCCCCGAAGCTGCTGAGCAGCAGCGCTAAGAAGAGACTGAGTACCTGGGGACAGCGGACCGGGGCCGGGGCGGGTGAGGACCGGGGGCGGGGCGGGTGAGGACCGGCTGGTGGCGACTGCGCGTCCACGGCCACAACTGGCTGCTCGCCGCTTACATAAGCTGTGTCAACAGTTCGAGACAAATTGCTAGCACATCAAGGTCATCTTTTTCAAAGTCTGGCAAAGTGTGCCGGAAAACATGACAGCAAAGCAAAGACGCTCGACACCGGAGCGCCAGGTATGATCATACACACATGTAGTGTCCTGATACAACTGACGTAACGTGTGTTTCTAGCATTTAACATCACGGTCATTTGTATCCAATATCAATGCAAGCAAACTGCATGACACCGAACCTATAAGCTGCTGGCAGAATCTGCTGGCAGGTGAATCAGCCCTACCCTAGCGCCACAGGACTGCTTACCACCAGGTTGGCAATGACGACCGTGGCCAGGAAGAACGGCACGCAGATGGAGCCACTGACGAGGAGGCAGTCCCACATGGACTCGATCCACTCCCCGCACAGCACTCGGAACACGATCATGATACTGTGCATGAAGTCGGTGAAGTTCCAGCGCGGTACCGAACCGGTCGTGAATTTGTGCTTGTTCTCTGTCGGCGGGAGAGGACACATTAGGGGCGGCACAACGGGGCTCCGCCACGGCACGGCCCGGCCACCGCTGCCGGGCCGTGCCCGAGGTCTGTTCTGAATTCTGTGCCACGAGCTGACACACATCGCCTTGGATATGCCGCGACACATAGCCGCGTTTAAGCGCTGTGCGAGGGAGGGGCGGTGACTGGCCAAGTGAACATTGAGGCCACAGTAAAACAGCAATAGAGAATTAGAGATGCGCAGTTGACGACAATCTGTATATGCTTCCTTTGTCCTTTGCCATATCGAGTGGGGAGCATTCCTTGTCAACGGCATGGTTGTATGTAGTATCCCACTGTCCCGTGCTACCTACGTAGTTCTGTGTAGTGTCCCATTTTGCCTGTTTAATTATGTGTGGTGCCCCGTGTACCAGTGCAGTTATGAGTAGTATCCCATGTTAACTGAGTAGTTATGTGTAGTGTGCCGTGCTGCAGTGTCCTGTCTTCTGTGAAGTGTGTGCTTCCTGTCAGGTTAGCTCTGTGTAGTGTCCTGTACTACCTGTGTACTTCTGTATATTGTCCCATGTCACCTGCGTTGTTATGTGTAGTGCCCCGTATTACCTGTATAGTTTTTGCCGAAGAGCTGCATGCCCATCACGGCAAAGATGAAGACGATGATGCAGAGCACGATCGTCAAGTTGCCGATGGCTCCCACCGTCTGACCCATGATGGAGATGAGCAGGTTCAACGTGGGCCATGACTTGGCCAGCTTGAACACTCGCAACTGAAACCAGAGCGGGGACACTCACTTGGTCAAGTCATAGGATCCAAATTTTGAGAGCCACTGTGGAGTTTTCAGTCACAAGTTCAGCTAAGAACAGGGACAATCAATTAAAGGAATATCCAGGTGAATCCGACTATCACGCTTCACGCTCACTGTTGTGGCTGCGGGTGCACGAATGGATATTGGATAAGCATAGCCGTCTGCGCAAAAGGCAAAATAAGCACCACCATTGACAATACCAAGCGAACGTAATTATGACTTTCGAAATATGTTAAGGTCACCAGGTACATACAAAGGCGTCACCTTGTTCATCCATTGGCGCGAGACAGAGCGTTAAAGCGGGTGCCGGTGTAAGTGTAACTCACCAGACGGAATGACCGCAGTACGGAATTGGCGCGGAGACAGAGCGTTAACGTGGGTGCCGGTATAAGTGTAACTCACCAGACGGAATGACCGCAGTACGGAATTGGCGCGAACACAGAGCGTTAACGTGGGTGCCGGTATAAGTGTAACTCACCAGGCGGAATGACCGCAGCACGGATAGACCTTTGATGCCTGACAGGCCGAGCTCCACAAGCGACAGGAACACGATAATGAAGTCGAACACGTTCCATCCCTCTTGGAAGTAGTACTTGGGACTCATGGCCACCAGTTTCATCGTGGCCTCGATGGTGAAGGTCGCAGTGAAGAACTGCCAACAAATTAGCCATGGGCGTGATTCTGAGTATCGCTGTCTTCTGCGTCATTGCACGACAACGTGTTTTGATCGTAGCAGAGGATCGTAATCGTATACATCGGCATACAAAATATTCATCCAAACTTAAGCTAGACAATTACTATCTGGATCTTAAATATCTGGGTCTAATTAAGCCTGACTGTGTACATGCGGATGCGGACCCACACATTTTTCAAAATGTATTAAGGTTGTGAATGGTCATTCAACATTTACACTATTCGACAGCATCGATTGTAAAAGCTAAGAAAGTTAACCGATTTATTTTTCCTATTTCCCTCTCTGTCTTCCCACTGTTTAGTTAGCTTTCTCATCCTCAGCCGCCGGGCTCATGGTAACAGCGATCTTTGTCGGCCACCACTTGCTTAGTTCGCATCTTGTGCACAACATCTTCCAAATCAGTCGGTGCTTACGTAGTTGCCTCGAGAGAGGAATTCTGTCATGGGCGGTGACATGTTGTGGTGGTCCATTGCCATGAACAGGGTGTTCACCACGATGCAGAGCGTGATGAACAGCTCCACGAATGCATCGAACACGACAAGGCTGATGAGTTCCTGCACCTTCACCCAAGTAAAGCTGCAGTCCCATACGCAGAAGGTGTCGATGAATTTAGTTGAGAACAATTTGAACTTCTCTTTGAATGTGAGCTCGTCCTCGTCATTATCATCTTCCAGATCTGAAACGCCATGTTAGAGTCAGGAGAGGTCCGAAACGTCATATTAGAGTCGGGTAAGGTCTGAACGTCATGTTAGAGGCAGGCGAGGTCTGAAGCGTCATGTTAGAGTCAGGAGAGATCCGAAACGTCATATTAGAGTTCGGTGAGATCTGAAATGTCATATTAGAGTCAGATGAGATCTGAAACGTCACATTAGCCAGGTCAGATCTGAAGCGCCATGTGAGAGTCAGTTGAGATCTGAAGTGTCCTGACAGGGTATATCACACTGATATTATCATGTGACAAAGAAACGCTGCACACAGCTATGCATTTAATATAATTGTATGTAGCCATATAGCTACACACCTGGTCACCAGCACGGCCGACCGTCTAACTATACAGCTAACACCAACAGGCCAGCGGTCAAGAGAGGCTTGTATTTGCCGAGTTGAACAATGGAAGATTACTCGGTGGCTGGTACACGGGCTCAACTTAATATATAATATAGTTGATATATATATATACATATATATATATATATATATTTATATATATATATATATCACATAAATACATGTATTTTTAAGGTATATAAATGAGATAGCAATGGGCTCAAGACAAATATAACAAACAATAATGAAAAGGAATACATGATGCAAGCTTCATAACAGTTAACATCATATTTTTAGATCTTACTATTGTTCATTAGCCTTTGCTTAACATGCAACGTGGATATTTCTGCAGTGCTTTTGCGTTTTTGAAGTGTATTTCAAGCATAACACGACAAAACATGAACATCACTTTGTCCCTTAAAGAACATAGCGTATTATGCTGAAAATACGAACCACAAAGTCGACTAGATCTCCTTCCCCTGGCATGTGATGCCTGTTCAATGATATTGTTTAGGACCATCAGATCTGAAAAAAGAGATAAGAGCGATTGTCGTCAATGGACCAGTTGAGAACAGACTGAGCGCAGTGATAATTTCATGGGCACGCTGGTAAAGGCACGCCGAGCAGCAGCACACATAATGACTATGAAAAACAATACAAAGCTGTCCAGTATCTAACATTTTAATAATACCATTGGTTTAGGATACAGCTGCACATTCCGGAGCAAACAATAGTTGCGTTTACATAGCAATTGTATAATGACACCTTAAAGTGGAAACTGGAACCTGTTCGCTGAAGTGGAAATCCCCGACGAACTGGAGGGAAATCGGTTCCAATTCACTCCGACACAAGATTCGAGTGATCTTGGCGCACTTCAGTTAGAAATCGTGCTTTATAATTACTTTTGATAGCTTAACGTCCTAAGCGGGACTTTGTTTTACCTTCATATGGTAGCGTAGGGCCTTTTTCAAAAGGTGCTACGCTGTCATGTACGAGAGCCATATTACTTATTTTCGACAGCAGTTGCGGTTTGTGGCGCATTTTCGAGAACAAGTGCCCGAGGGGAACTTATTTTCGCGAGAGCTAATGCGCACTATTTTGCGAATCATGCAAGATGAAAATCTCTGCTGGTAAAACAACAAAAAAGGCAATTTCTAGGCTGGAACAACCGAAATGACTAAGGTGATACACAACAGCATACGATAAATTGACGCACAAGTGCCATAATTGTTTTCATGGCAGTGCAAGAAAAGATAGGTAATTTTAACTATTTGTTTGCAAAAGTTATTGTCAATTTTTGCCTCTACAAATTTATCGCATAAATTGCCTTTGCAACACTAAAATCCAACCATCCACAGTCAAAAAAGGGCAAATTTCGCGTCGCTTCGCGGCATGTCACAAAATTCGCAATTGCATATTCAAATTGTGAAAATGGGAAAATGAATGGGGTGCGGGACTGGTATGGTTTTTTTGCGCTTAACAAATAAGATATTTTTATCAATTTTTTCCATATATATTTTAAACCCATCTTAGACGCTTTCCGTTCTATAAAACTTCGTTCTTAACTTGGTATTTGTTTAAAACGTTTTGATTTGTTTTTTCGTGACGACACGAAAATTAGATCGGATAGAGTTCAGGGGGTGTCATCCCTTCAGTGGCCGTATGCTCGGCGACCACTATGACATCACTGCCTATCGACCAATAGTATGGCCACGTAAGGCGGCCACTTGAGTTATTGTCTAGCGACGATAGTATGGCACCGACGTAAAACGAAGGCGAAACGACTGCTCGCTTGGCGCAGAAAGCAATAAAGCTGTGAGTCTACATTTGTGTGTTTATTCAATTATAACTTGTATCCGTGTTGCATTGTAAATTTGCTTTAATTCACTTTTTATGTTGAAAGGTATGTTATCTTTGCGCCCAGAGGCATTATCCAAGTTTGCTCGTGCAAACATTTCTTTTTTAGACCTAACGCAAGTTCAAGACGCAGTTTTTTTATTCTCAGATGATTGGTAGTTAAATCTTTTGGTGTCTTTGCATTTTATCGTAACAAGGATATTGTATTATTAAAAGCTAATATTATGCATCTTAGTACCACTATTAAGTATGTAGTACCTACTACCTTTCTGGTCATTCTTCAGCTTTCAGAAGGAGACGGATAAAACAATAACAGTGGGCACCTACATCGTTGCGCAAGAAAAGATGAAGCACCTACGCATGAAGTAAATAGTTCAAAGAGAGTGGTGTGTTTGCTGAAGTGGTCGTTGGATACAACCAGTATGGACCAGCGATACCTACTTATGGCTTTTGGGCTACCTGAGTCCCCATGGCACGTTGCTCTTGTCGTTCTCATCTTGCCCCTTGACAGCGGGAAGGAGACACAGATGACTCTAAAATTGAAAATACTCATCTGAGGTCCTAGACATCCCATAAAGTGTCGCATATAAGCTGTCAGTCTCGACATCGCATAAGCCCCTTCCGACGTCCACATGAGCTCGCCAGTTGTTGCTTTGGTCATCTCAAACCAGCTCAGTGAAATAATGAAGGTGAATTCATGCATGTATTTTTCGTCGAATCCGATGGATGAATCGTTGCATCAAATTTACACAATCTTGCAGGTTGGTTATTGTCATTTAATGGATTCAATGTGAAATAAAGCCACAAAATCTATAGATCTTATTCAACATTTTGCGTTTTGCCAACGAAGCTGCACAACAACTATCAGCAAATATCGCCGGATGGTGGTACCCAGTAGATGGTATTTACCGAATTAATGCCAGTCCCCAGGAATAAGAGCCTGTTTGAATATACATGTATGTACATAGTGGATATTAAATGTGACAATATTTGTGGCGAAAAAAAAGACTCGCTGCAAATAATCCCATAGCTTTTTTACTGCCGCGCAGAAGATGTCGCATCAGCGTCATTTTTTGTCATGTTTTTTGTGTTTTCGTGAACGACATCAACTACTAAGACATGAGCTTAATTGTTTTAGTTTTTTAATCATTTCTGAGCTCATTTCAAATTGTATGATTTTTGTTTTAAATTTTACATTATGAAAAATTATATTTGTTTTTATGAACCAAAAATATTGGTACCTTACAAAATTGTCCCCCACCCCATTCAGTTTAAGAACCAGCCGAGGGCGAGTTCATAAACTGAATCTGTAATGCCACGAGTGCATCAAACGACTTAGTGAATGGCCATTCCGCGCTTTTCAAGAGTTCAATGCAAGGTGATTGCAACTTTTTAAATAGTTTAATGCGAAGTCATTGACCTAAGGCTTAGCAGTGTATTATCACTTCTGGGAATGTATCAACTATTAACACTCAAGTCAATACACGGCTAAAATTAAGCACGTGGTCAATGGGAAAACAGTCATCGGCCATGCACTAATTTTTGGTGATGATTTGGGGTTAATGGCGCCAAAACTTTGAGGCCATGTAGCGCGCCCATGCACTAAACGTGCTTTAACAGATAATATATAAAGTAAGTGAATAATTTAATGAAACACGCGCCGAGATACCACTATAATCGATTCGGGATCCACCCAAATATTACAAGTATTTTGACAATTTTTTAGCAATAGTTCCTTGACTTGACATAAAGATCGTATAAATATAACAACAGATATATAAAAGTAACCTAACTTTGTAAAGCTTGTAGGCTGCAATTTAAACTATTATATGCCAAAGTTCCAGATACGAATGAAATTTATTACATACAGTACATAACTAATACCCTAAATCAACGAAAAGCAATAACTGATTTAAAAAAACATTAAATATGTGGTTAAAAGTTGTTTTGAATAACTGATTCATAATCGAATGAATATTCTCACCTTTCGGCTTTCTGAATGTTTTTATAGTTTTATGCATGAGTGGCAATAATTATTCAGTTTATAAACGAGCCGAAGGCGAGTTCATAAACTGAATCTTTAATGCCACGAGTGCATAAAACGATATTAGCCGGCTTAAAGTAAACATTTGCCTTTTCTTTGCCCCTTGCGCCGGAAAGTTATTAGCCGGCTTACCGTAACGTTAAAACTAAATAGCTCAATACTAGTAAATTTCACTCTCCTCGGCAATGGCCAATTGGCTAGCCGGGAGGAAAAAAAAACAAAAAAAACTGAGGCTTAGCAATGTATTATCACTTTTGGGAGTGTATTAACACTCCAGTTAATACACCGCTGCAGTTAAGCACATGGCCAATGGAAAAACAGTCTTCGGCCATGCACTAATACTTCTTAACATATTCCGGTTTTAGTGGAAATATGAAGTAAGTGAGAAGTGCTACATAAAACGATCATGATATTTTTATCGGAAACATCACTTAGATTATGCAAATTTTGTTGTTAAATTTTGGACGATGACGTTATTATTGAGCAATATATAAAATATATAAGCTGCCAAATGATATAGCACAATGTTTTCAGACACTTCTGCGCAGTGATCAGTATTTTACGTGGTAGTGGTGGGTCGCAAATTTAGCGAGTGGTAAATTTTGCAACTCACCACTACCACATAAAATACCAATCCTTGCGCAGAGGTGTCTGAAAACATTGTGCCACATCATTTGGCCCAAATTTAGCAACGAAATTTCCCTCATCTCCTGCATCACGACAACGGATAAACGAACCAAATATACAACAAGATAAATGATCCAAGCTTCATTTTCAGCGAGCTTCTTTAGGACGGGTGTCGTTTGAGCTAAGCCGTATACTGTCTAGATCTCAACACACCCAACGCAGCATCCTTAAGGTCAAATCCCGTACCATTTCTGGCATCTGGACACATCTTTGACTGTCGGTACGTCACCGTGACGAGGTCTTCAGCTGACTCCTTCACCCTGATGAAGGCTGTCTCACCCCGTCCAGTTCCAGCCGCTGGCGCTTTGCAGGGCGGGCGGGCGATCTCCCGCAATGTCTGTCACAACACCAACACCGCTGGTGAATGTCTGCCACTGCACCAGCACCACTGCTCTTTGTCACACACGTTATAAACTTATACATCACCACCACTGCACCAGTCACCACCGACACACTCCGCATTGCAAAATCACTACCGGTTCTTACACAGCACACTGGAATGCGGCACTCAACACTCTTCCCGATCGCAACTATCACGCAGACGCGTATTCCATGACCGTGCTACCACGCACCTTCAAGTCATGCGACCCAGAAAACTAGGCGCGGCCTGTCAGCTGTGCTGGGCTGGGCGCTGATTGGTTGAGACTTGGCTGCTGAGCGCTGATTGGTGGAGACTTGGTTCAGACTTTGACCCGGCTTCGAACCGCGGGCGGCGGCTCCTGTCGGCGCAGTCAGGAACGGGAAAAGGAGGGCGTTAATGATTGCCTTGACAGAACCACGCGGTAAAAACTCACAAGGCATTTATCTACTTTTGTTATGTGTATTAAGTACTGTTTCGAATAACGAAAGGTGACGAATTGAATGGACGATGAATATCATGCTGTGCCGTACGCAGAACTGACGCCGGGCTGGGGAGCGCCTGGCCTGGCATGCTGCCAATTGGTTTTCAGCATAAAACTGCACATTTCGAAGTCTAGCAGAATAACTGTAAGGAGTAACAAATATGTTCCCTGGATCCAAGGGCGTCGCCACCTTCCGAAAGTTGGGGAGACGGAGGCATTTTGAAGTTGATTCATTCCATGTAACGCCCGTAGGCATAATGCTAAAATTCAAAAATGTTGGGGGACGCCTCCCACTTGGGGGAACGGGTCCCCCGTCCCCTCGCTTCCGACGCCCATGCTTGGGTCCTGTTAGATTATGCAATATTATAGCATTCTACATTATCCTTTTGCCAAAGACCTTGAACCAACGCCGACGTAGCTTGAGACATTACTGGGGATCCAGTTCCCGGGATCCCGTGCGTTACTGAGGTATATTTCATAACGCGAGTTACTGGGGGGGGGGGGGCTATTTATAGCTCCCTCTGATCTCCGGAACTACTGAACCGATTTGAAAAATGTAAACGGCATTCGATAGCCCTGTTAAATTTGTCCAGGGAAACTTATTTTTGTTGACGTCGGGGTCACCGATGACGTCACAGGTCACAGCAAATAACAAATGTTTGACCGTGTCATCAAAGTCCGATGGATGGAATTGTCGCGCAAAAATGTGATATTTAACGCATAATAAGCTGATAAATCGGCATGATCGTGCACTAACACTCTAATCCATGTCCATAAATTGAAGACCTTGAGTGAAGTCAAGAGTCATTCGAGTCAAGAGTCAAGAAGCTTGCAGATTACGACGTCATTAGGCAGTTTACACGTGTTTATGAGTTCCTTTTTTCGACTATAACGCGACAAATGACCCCTAGAACATTGTGTTTTTCCATACAAATTGAAGTAAAAAGCAAACAACATAAATGCAATTTCAAATTTGTATGCATACCTACTACTTCATAGTTATGCTGTAGAGGTGGTCGAATTTTGGCTTTGAAAGATTGTAATCGTCACTGGTTAAAGATATCGACTTCAAAATTGTTACAGCGAACATATTCAATAGACTCTTCCTCAAACATATTTAATTCCGGTTGTGAGAAATTCAGTTGTTTTTTTCAAAACTAAGAAAAATGTGCTTGAATTTCTCAAAAATTTTGTAATTTAGAAATTGGAAATCCGAGATTGCGATTGATAGCTGAGTTTATTATCTGTCGAATGAAGTATATATCATTGAGTTTATCCTTTAACCTGTACCTTTGACCTCGGTTTTCTGCAAAAAACTTATTTTCAATCTAAAAACGATGAACATGACGTCACTCTGACGCTATTTCCTGGTTGACCCAACAAGCCTACATCTTTTTTCTTCTGGCATATTGTGTCAAATTGAATGTGACCGATAAGGTACTGAAGTTTGTGACGATACCTACAGTTCGTTTTTTTAGGAAATATTACAAAATCACGGAAAGAGGGCTATAATAGCCCCCCCCCCCAGTAACTCTCGCGATTAAGATACAATATGATATTTGCAGTTGATTGTTCCCAAATGTCAAATCACAATAATCGCCTGATTAAGGGTGCACGGCGGCGCATTATCAAAGATATCTTTAAAAAATGTAAAGGACGATATCACAAATGTTCTTTGCCTCGTGAGAGAAGACACTTGAATTACCAGACCAACACAATTTGAGCCCTCCACCTTCGATACCGTGGGCGCTTTGCCAGGCTGATTACATGCAATGCTTCGCCTACAAATGAATATAGATATTAGCTGGTTCTTATATTAGCATAAACAATTGTTTTGTCAATCAAGGACGAATAACTCTCTCAAACGTGATGAGTAAGGAACATCTCATCAAATTTAACACAATTTTCCGAAGTTAAAAACCAAATAGATAATATTTAGTGGGTTTTATTTTCGTAAAACACTGTGCGCTTGCTGCAGATACAATGTTTTTTTTTTTCATGAATGCGGATGTGCACGCACTTAAGGAAAACAGTTCGCCTTTTTGATAATTTTAGTTCAAATGTATTGTATGGATGTATTTCCGAGGTCAGGACCCGCGCTAAGCAGAGCCTGGCTATGTGAGTAGACTGTGCGGAGATTCTACCAGAGTTTCACTGGCCATTATCCTCAGAATTGATGTATGAACCATGGCTTTTATCTCCTGTCGATGTGCATGAGTAATATATATAGTTCAGTGCATTACTGGAACGAAAAGGTTTGCTCATAAGTGCGGCTGTATGGTAGATCATAGCCCCATTTTTAAATGATGCGTTATATCATGGTCAAAAAGGGATGACCACATAAAATATGTAGCTTATCTTTAATATGGGTCATGCATATCGGAAGTAACCTGTGCAGTGTGCAGTGCGCAATGCTTGTACAAAAGCCATTCAAAATTAGTTTTTTTCCTTAATTCCTTTTACGATTATAACCGACCTCATTTATGTATTATTTTACTAAATATTATAGCATATTATTCATTAATGGTGGTCTTTGTCCTTTGCCTTTCCCTGAGGCTTTTCCGAGATGACGAAAAATGGCGCAGCACCGCCGCTTTTTTATGTCCACTTAATCCCCCATCCTTTGCGCAAATTTTCGGGATTTTTTACCGAGATCATCTCAGGACAGGTCACCAAGTCAGGTCAAGTGACCCACCTCCTAAAATGTTACCGATCGTACCATACATAGGCGTAGGAGCCGGAGGGCAGGGGGGGCAGCTGCTCCCTCACATTTTTGAGCGGGAGGGGAATTTCTCCCCAACTTTTGAGTATCAATACCTGGTCCAAAACTACGAGGCCTAGCCCACGACCACCTGAGGACGGGTCGGATCCGATCCTCCATAGGTTTTTCCTAAATAACTTCAGAATCGTTGCAGATATCGATGTAAAACTTGGTATACCTTCACGTACATCAATTTTACGTAATATATGAAAAATTTAGCAGTCGCGTAGAACAAAATGAGATATACCGATTTTAGTGACGTCAGTAGGTATGTACAGGTGCCGACAGAAAGATCGCTGTCCCCTGGCTGGCGATACCTGGCTTCAACACTGTGAGTGATCCAGTTGCCCGCTGACTGTAGCTGTCGCTTGAACTCTGTAACTGATAGTCTAACAGTCCCACAGTCAAGTGTAACTGACACTCACAGTGTTAAGCCAACGTAATCGCCAGCCAGGGACAGCGATCTTTCTGTCGGCAGCCTTACATACATACAATTTTGGTCGGAAAATAGCTAAATGGTTGGATAAAAATCGCACCAAAAATCTAGTTTTGAAGCCAAATTGCAATAAACAAACGTTGCGCCACGTGAAATGACAAGTTCTACAATATGGCTATCTGAATTTTCAATCAAATGTACTTTTTACCCCAAAAATTAACATTTTTTTATACAAGAATGACTTGTTTGTTATTTGGCCCCCCCTCCTCTCCCGCCCGAACTTCAAATGAGTTCCTACGCCGCTGATGCTACACTGTCACAGCCGCAGTGTTTATCCGAGCGATTAGAAACTCATAGGCTTTCATGAGGTCATAAGTAGGTACGTATCTCTTATAAGAACGCACGCCATTAGCATCTCTCGGATTTTCATTATATCGGTGACCTATGGTTGCGTCAATTTCGTGACCTCCCCATTATAAGTCAAAGGAAAAATATAAAATGTTTTGATGTGGCTGTGGGTAAATATTAGCGGTGTCAATCGGTAACCAAAATTTTGGTTACCGAAAAAAATGTGTGACCGATTCGGTAATCGGTCGTCCATGGCTTATAATTTGGACACTTTCGTCACAGCTCAATCTTGTTTAAATAAGTATACTGGTTTAAAATGGTCAAAATCTTTGGACATTTCGGCCATCAAAAAATCCGGGTTCAAATATTGACAACAAACATGCCTCCTGTTTGGTATTGGATTGGTTTTGGTCAGGAAATTTTGGGAAAATGACATCACTACTAAATATACATAATATCAATAATCAATACACATTTACAAATGTTTCCTTTTCTGAGGATATGCATCAGATCAGTACAATGCCTTCTAGATAATGTTATCACAGGCCATCCTTGATGACCAAGGTGCAATTGTCGCTCAGTGTCAGTTACAGGGTCAGCCGAGGTCATCCGAGGTCATCCGAGGTTACCAGCACTTTTTTTACAAATAACTCTCGATAGAAGGGAGATAGAGAGGTGAAACTAGCACCAACGCGTTTGTCTTATCGAGACGCGTCTCTCGATAGGCAGCTGGACCTTGTTTGGTCACCACTTGATCATTGACCTGAGGTTAAATATTTAAGTAAGTCTAACCTGGTCATTATAAATATAGTTTGAAGTGCCTTGACGAGACAAACACGATGACGTCCAACTGCTGCCCTGTTTCTTATAATTGGAATGTAATTGACGAAAAACGTTTTGACCAAAAGTAGAAATATTGACCTTTGATGAACCCTGGAGTTTAAGTATTGACCTGAGCTAAGATTTGAGGCCTCTTCAGCGATTGCATTTGTGAACACCATTCGACCCCTTTTCCATTTTGTTCCGGGCCATCATAGTTCCGAGATATTTCGATGTTACTGGAGCAAAGTCCTGCTATTTGAAAATGTAACCTTTAATGATCTCTGGTGACCTGAATATTGACCTGAGCCCAAAGTAATCAAAACATTCGACATGCTTTTTGACGAGCATTCGTATGGTAGTTTACAATTTCGTCTACTCCCCACAGGAACTGACTTTGAAGGGGGTGTTCAAATATCACCAAGGCGGACGTGGAAAACCAAGGCTGACGTTGAAAACTCACATGCTTAGCGAGACGCTGGTTGAATTATTGCATCTGCAATTACTTGAAATACTATCAAATTATGAGATGAATGATTTGTTTCAAGTCTTCACAGTCTAAAATCAAGCACAAATTATAAACATAACAGAATAAGAAGTGGACAAGACGCACATTTTGCGATTTTTCGCCATTTGATGCTCTCGAAATCAAAGCCGACCAACAAGACCATTTTTCAAATTGTCTAAATTGGCGCTGGGACTTCCCTATCGTAACGACGATCCAGTCTGGCTCCTCTCCAAATTACCGGGAACACCCAGTCGGCCCGCTACCCAGCTGTTGGGAGAGGGGGAGGGGGTTGGTGGTCCGTCTTCTGAGAGTCAGCTGGCGGCCGGGCGGCTCGCGGCGGTCCTAAGGCGGTGTCCAGACGGTCCAGTCTGGTCTGGTGCCGGTCTTGTCTGGTCACTTCAGGTCCGGCCTTGTACCCGCTGGTCTAGGTTGGCCCTGGGCTCACGGCTGGTTGCAGCTGGTCCCGGCGGTTCCTGCCGGGTAACAGACTGGTCTCTGGCTGGTCCCTGCAGCTCCTGCCGGGTAACAGACTGGTCTCTGGCTGGTCCCTGCAGCTCCTGCCGGGTAACAGGCTGGTCTCTGGCTGGTCCCGGCAGCTCCTCACGGGTAACAGACTGGTCTCTGGCTGGTCCAGGCAGTTCCCGCTGTTTTCTCGCTGGAAACGGATTGTTTCCATTGGTGCCGGCTAGTTTTTCGCTGTTCTTGGATGGTTTCCACTTCTGGTCTTGACTGGTCGCGATGGTTCCCTGCTGGTTCCAGCTGGTTTTCACTGGTTGCCCGCTGGTCTCGAGGGAGACTATGATCCCAGCCGGTCCGTTTCCGCTTGCAACATAATCTGAAGAATAAGACGGTTTTCTACTGATCTACCAAATTAATCTCTCCCATAACATTCTGGGCAAATCTCCATGGAGAGCTCGTTCTCCTATCCGTTGCTAGAGAAGGCGAAAGTACTCGTAAGGTTACGCACACTTCAACATTAAAATAACTCCTTGCAGAGTTGAGATGGCACCGAAGTATGCTGTCGAATTACCTATAAATGAATTAAATATTCCCTGCAGTAGTAGAGGTAGAGAGAATAAAACGCACAGGAGGTGTGCCTATCGAAAGGTAAAGTCTGTATGATACGATTGTGCTTTGGGACATGCGTGCGTAAAGACTACTAGAGAGCTAGTGATGATTTAGGGTAAGAGGCGTGATACTCTGTAAAGTCTCCGATCGTTGACGTCACTCCGCAGTCGTCTTTGACAAATATATGCTGGAGGAAAGTAAGTGACATTGTTTTACAGCTGTCGGGGACTATACATTTAGGCCCGAACGACTAATAGACCTCTACTCAACTCAGTAGCTATGCCAGGCGTTGCATCGTTTGTTTGATTAATTTCACGGATAAACTGTTCTCGTTCGATATGAAACTGCGGCCATTCATCCGAGCATATTAAGATAATTTTCTTATCTTTCTTTCTTCTCATTGATATTGGAGACACGTGTTGAGGCTGAGAGGAACCATATATGTCAGAACGGTTGGTGGCGGTGCCAAGCATATACTCATCTTTCTGTGATTCTTAAGCATCACACAAAGCGTCGTATCTATTATGGTAACAACTTATCATAGAGTTAGTAACATTGCCCTTGGGTGACAAACAGCATGTCTCCCCATTACGTATAAAACATGAGCAAAATAATTATCATTTTGGCTGGTATTATATATAAGTAATCAGTATTACTTTATGGAGTCTATATGAGACTTAGCTCTCCAACGTGATGCTCTCATCGATCTGCTCGACGGCGTCCGCGTCGTCCATGGCTCGTGAAGATAATTAAGTGGAACCCGCGCGTTCCACTGACCTTTGAGGACGCTCATGGAATCGAGCGACGTTTGGAGCTCGGTGACACAATTAACGCAGGTGGAATTTTAAAAGACATAGTTCAAAGACGGATCGGAGAAAGGAAGTGTGTGACGTCACGGCTCTCACAAACCAGCCGAGGTTTCTTGGAAAGCGGGCCATAAATGAGATAATTAATTGGTATCGCATTTCGAAACATGCCTGCCTCGGGCTGACTTGGCAGTCTTTCCAGTAGGGAACTCTCATCCAGGAACTGGTCTTATCACTTGACACGAATTGCGGAGAACTCGCGGAAGCGCTGCCCGACACTGCTCTCGAGAACGCACAATGTGTAGAGTTGTGGTATAGTTGCTAGCATTTGAATCAATGAACGTGCTTACATATGCATAACAACATACCTAAACAGATTACAGACGAAAGTCCAATATAAAAAACAATAAATATACAAGCCACATGGGGCACGTACAACAATTAGCCAGTAAAACACATCCCACACTTCAGGCGAAGTAGTTGGCAAATAAGTATTCGACGCGGTGCGCGTTGCACGGGTTAGCTAAACTGACGCGCGACAGATTTCAATTAAGGAGGATAACCTCCAGCTAAGTCATTATACAACGAAGTCAAACTAGTGTCAGAGTTTAAAAACGAGTTAACATGGGATCGGCGTCGGGTGAAAAGCTCCGCTGAGTCAGTGTATACATCACCCTCATTCACGGCGGCGAACACTCCACAGGTGCAATTGACAGGTACGTGTCGACGCGTCGTCGGTTTTAATAGAACAAAATGCATACATGATTCAGTGTGGTCGGGGTGAGTGACAATAACGCTGGGTATTTACGCTTCCAATGCAAAAAGCAAGCTCAAACCCGGATCCTGCCCTATATTAAAAGTGACAGTGAACCACAACAACTGACATTTCACTTCATTCGGTATGTTCTTATGTAGTCTTTACGTATGAAGGTTTACCCACGAGAGGTGTCATTTTTGCTGCGAGGGTCATAATGGGAAAAGGCCCCACCTAAATGGCAAACTTTACTAGATATAGGGAAACTTCCACTCTTCTTGCGCATGCAAACGCGGTGGAGCCCTATGCTAAATATTTTTGAACAGTTATCGGGGGGACCGAGGCCCCACCAAACTCAAAAAGTATCACAAGTTCATGACACCTGAGAGGTTGGGGTAGTACATTGAGACTTAACTAGTGAGTGTCCCTTGTGAGAATGCGCTTCGGCGTTCCAAAGAGGAGCTGAACAATCATCGGATGGCACGAATACCTTCCATTTTTCCAGAGTACCTGAAGTAGGATAGTACAGAGAACCGCCGGTAAACTCGTCCCACCGTGTCGATGTCATGGGAATTAGTCGCGGGCTATGTCCTCCGCGCTCGCCGTCGGGTCACATCAGGGGTCACGTCGGCAACAGTGGAGCAACATGGCCGTCACAGACGCGCCTGCGTGACTGGCGAGACTCTGTTTTTGGTCTGGTTAGGATAAAGCCATTTCGGTCCACTCGTACCATTGCAATTGCACAGCCATGGTATGAATGAAAATGATAGAGTGGGTCGAAATGGAACGCCGATCGGGCAGCCGTTTGTGGACTTACAGGACCATTCCCCGCAGGGCGAAGCTGCGAGGAGTGCCCAAGCAAAGAAGGCGGCCACCACTTCCGGGGGCGGCTCGGGGCCACCACTCGGGGGGGGGGGGGAGGTTCAGCGGCTACTACAGATGCCGGATGACCATTGGCCAGCGACACCAGACCCAGACAGCAACCACCAGACCACAATAGTTTCAGGACCCGGGCCAGCGACCAGCCAGATCACCATAGCCCGACTCGGGCGCGCGACGGACCTAGACCACCGATAGTCCTGCCCCGGGCCAGCGACCACCAGCAACATAGTCCAGACCCGGGCCAGCGACCACAACCACAATAGTCCTGCCCCGGGCAGCGACCCCAGACCACCAAAGTGCCTGCCCCGGGCCAGCGACACCAGACCAACATAGTCCAGACCCGGGCCCAGCGACCACCAGACAGCATAGTTTCAGACCCGGTTGTCGTGACCACCAGACCCACCATAGTCCAGACCCGGGCCAGCGACCAAACAGACCACCATAGTCCGCCCGGGCCAGCCGACCACTCAGGACACCATAGTTCAGACCGGGCCAGCGACCACCAGACCAGCCATAAGTCAGACACGGGTCGCGACCGACCAACCACCATAGTCCACCGGGCCAGCGACCAACCAGACCACCATCGTCCAGACCCGGGCAGCGACCACTAAAGACAGCATAGTCCAGACCCGGGCCAGCGACCCCAGAAAGACACCATAGTCCAGACCCGGGCCAGCGACACCAGACCAACCATAGTCAGACCGGGCCAGGACCACCAGACACATAGTTCCAGACCCGGGCAGCGACGCACGATGACCATAGTCCAACATGGGCCAGTGACCACGCAGACCACCATAGTCCAGACCCGGAAGCGAGCACCAACACCAATAGTCCAGACCAGGGCCAGCGCCATCAGACACATAATCCTGCCCCGGCCAGCCAGCCGCTACCACCCGACCCACCATAGTCAGACGCAGGGCAACGACCACGCCCCATGAGTCCATGTCTGGGCCATGCGACCCCAGACCACCATAATAGTCCAGACCCGGGCCCATGCGAACCAACAGCCCAGCAATAGTCCAGACCGGGCATAGGTGGATCCAGAAAAAGTGGTGATTTTTACAGTTTGGGGGGGGGGCAAATCCCACAAATTATCGCCATAATTTGAAACTCATCGGATTTCGTTTGCTTATGTATCAATAACTGATTTAAACAACCTTTCTCTATAAAGTTGCTTAGTTTTAGACAAACTCAAGGAAAGGTGTCAAATTTGCGCCGATTTTTGGGTGGTTTGGGGGGGGGCATGGCCTTTGCCCCCCCCCCTGGACCGCCTTGGACCGGGCAAGCGACCAAAAGACAACCATAGTCCTGCCCGGGCCAGCGACCCCAGACCCAATGCTCTGCGCCGGGCCGCGACCGACCAGACCACATATGTCAGACCACCATAGTCCAGACCCGGGTCACGCAGCCCCGGTGACGTCACGGCTGCTCCATCGGCTGCGTGCGCGGGGCCGCTCTCTGATTGGTTGCCGGCGCAGCCGCCACCGAACAGCTGGCCACACCGAAATCAGCTGCTCGCCACTACGCTGCGGAAAGTGGAGCTCGAGCGTCAGTTCTGTCCGGGGCGTCGCTGTGTGTGCACGTGGGGTATCTTTGGTCCCGCGGGGCCAGGAACTTGTACTTGCTGACTGGGGTGCAACTGCACTTGGCAGCCGGAATTCACGAAACACAGCAGTCATGCTTCCTCATGGCGAATCGCAGGCACATGTCGGGCGTCGGCACATTAAAAGTGAGCCAGACGACAGCCTGGTGAATGCAGACATTTTGCGTGTGATGCGAAGTGCGGATAATTCTTCGACACCGTACACAGATGCCACAAAGGTGAGAAAACAAAACATGTGTCATAAATGTGTCGGCCCAGCCTACATATGTGGAAATCGTGAGCTGAGACTTCCCTTTTAAATCCTCCTCCAGATTCCGAGATTCAGCAAATTTCGTCGCACTGGTGCTTGGATGCACAATATTTTTTGTTGGGTTTCGTTATGTTAGCATTTGTCTGGTGGAAACGTAGCTTGCGATATCAAGGCAAAGGTGAGCAAAGTAACAATATCATAAGTATGTTGTTTCAAAGCGATTTCAAATTTGTCAAAATTTGTCTTTTAAAGACGCTATCTTTAAATGCCATCAACAAATTGATACCGATCGAACAGCTGATCCTCCGATTGCAAAGATTCGGTAGGGCGCACAGCTGATCGATCGTCCTATTTAAAATTTGCATTGCATGCCACAACTCACAAGGGGAAATATTTCACGGAACATACAATTTATCCTAAATCCTAGTTTTTAACGTAATTACGGAAATATTTGTCAGCTGTAATATTTTTTAATCGAGCGATATGACATACCTACTTACACAAAACATGTATTTCCCTGCAATGCAAAAATGCTGCAAGTACACCGATCTGTTTTAGATCATTATAGTTAATATCGTAAACTTAGCTTAAGCGATATGTCGATTCCTAGCTTAAATGATGCGTTTTAGTTATCAAGGTTCTTTGCTGGTGAAGATGCCCATAATACAAATTTTGGCGCTGTTCTATTGACGTTAGTGCTGAGAAGGGTAGCGAAATTTTTCCCATCAGACGATCGCTGCGGTTCTCTCCAAAAATATACCAGGAAAATGTTTGGCGAATTACCAGGGAACGCTGTATGCATTAATATGATCAGGTGGTTGATAATATGTCTGTAGTTCATTCTGCCTCAAATTAACTGGGTCTGAAAATAATTTGTTTAAAAAATATGACGCCAAATTCGTTTTACCAGGTTTTACATTCTAACGAAAATTGATCAAGATATTTTTAGAAAAAGCACACCTGACTATTTTTTTTAGCGCACTTGTGTTTTTGCTGGTTGAGAAACCACAGGAGCTTCTTCATAAAGTCTGTTTGGTTAAATGTCCAACTGAATAGGAAACTCCATCTATGCCAGAACCATGGGACACTCCGCTCTGGGCAATGAGGTAATGTGATTATTTCAACGTGTAACGCCAAGAGGAAAAGATGCTAGGTAAAAGTAGCATTCAAATGCTTTCTAGACTCAGTTAACAAATATGTTCGAATTTTATGTTGACCCCCAGCACATATTTACCTGGGCTTGAAGACCACAGAAACTGATATGGAGAATGAGGGTACCAAGGACTGATGAGTCAATGTTTTATCTATCGATTTAAACCGGCAAACAGTTTTATATAACATTATGACACAACAGACAGCGAGCCAAATAATTACCTGCTGGGCCTTGAAGTTCATGGTCGACCGTTTCGAACACCAGTCCTGAATACCGAACATCACTCCGCCAAACACGCACGGATTACATTATATTTACCTATGTGTATCACTGGGTTAACGAAGTCACCATTGTTAATTCGTAATGCATTAATACTTGTTATTATTACGTGATTGGAATTTATATATATATATATGATAAATATATAAAATGAATATTGTTGTCCCCCGGGCAAGTGTTTATGTCAGTATGCCTAACTAATGAGATGCCGAAGGTGCAAATAAAAGTTATTCGTGGATGATGTAGATGTAGATATAACAGTTGATAACAATCCATACTTCAGATATTTTACGTGTGGTAGTTATCTAAACATTCATCGACACATTTCCATTCCAACTATGACTCAGGGAGATATGAATAACGTCCTATAGAACATGCTCACGTGCTTGTGAACCAAAACAGCTTATTCACCAGAACTAATGTGGTATCCATCTTTCTGGCCCCGTTCCAGTGAAGTCTGTAACATTAAGTGGCTCTATCATATTTACGTTGCTTGATTTCCTAACGACCAAAGGCGTTCACGCGTGATCGATCACGCGGGCGTTTTCCTAGCGACTCGCCTAATCGCTCAGGATTTGTTTCGCTGGAGCTATTCCCGATAATTCCCCGCAAACATGCCCAAACCGTCGGCAAATCAAAACTCTCTCAATCCTCCGTAACTCCCTGAACACGCACCGTGGGCGTGAGGTTCGCGTTTATCACGCAATCACCAGAGACCTTTCCTCTTCCATCACCCGCCGACGCTCGAACTCCCCAGTCGAACCCGAACTCCCTCTGTCATCCCAACGCACTCGCCCTGACACGACCGCGTGCGGACGATCGCTCGCCCAAATTTGACTCGCCGACGCCGTCGGCCGCTGCGATTCATTACTCAACATGTTTGTGGCGAGTCGAACGTGTGTTGCGGCGGAATTTCGCCCCCTGTTGACGCTCCGGGAGAGAGAGAGAGAGAGAGCTGTCGGCCGGCGACGCCATCCGCCGCGCGCCGCAGCGCCAGCAGTACCCGCTCCTCCGCCAACTCTCTGCGGTCTCTGGCGTCGCGGCGGAGCGGCGCTGGCCGTCCGTTCACGGCGCTGGCCCGTGCGGTACTGACTGACTGCCCATACACCGTGCATGCCCCGTCCCTGGCGCCGGGCAGCCGCTGCCGTCTCTGCCGTCTCAGTCAACCGGCTCAGTCGCCCGGGCTCGGCTCAGTCGCCCCGACTCGGCTCAGCCGCCCGGGCTCGGCTCAGTCGCCCGGACTCGGCTCAGTCGCCTGGGCTCGGCTCAGCCGCCCGGGCTCGGCTCAGTCGCCCGGCTCAGTCGCCTGGGCTCGGCTCAGCCGCCCGGGCTCGGCTCAGTCGCCCGGACTCGGCTCAGTCGCCCCGGCTCGGCTCAGTCGCCCCGGCTCAGCTCAGTCGCCCGGCTCAGTCGCCCGGACTCAGCTCAGTCGCCCGGCTCAGTCGCCCGGACTCGGCTCAGTCGCCCGGACTCGGCTCAGTCGCCCCGGCTCAGCTCAGCCGCCCGGGCTCGGCTCAGCCGCCCGGGCTCGGCTCAGTCGCCCCAGCTCGGCTCAGTCGCCCGGGCTCAGCTCAGTCGCCCGGACTCGGCTCAGGCGTTACGGTGGTGCGGGCAGCGAGTCAAGGCCGCTGCTCCAAATGTTCCCACTCCCCCTACTGTCCTCCTCAACTGGAGCGGCACTCAAAGGCCACAGGTTTCGAAAGCGGCGCGCTCGCAGCCGTCGCGGCGTCGGCGCATTCGGCCCTGTCGGGTCCCTGGCGACCCTGATGGCCCTGGCCGCGCTACGCCGTCTCTTGGCCCCTTTCACCCTGCCACCGCCGCCGCCGTCGTCGACGACGACGGCAGCCGCTCGTCAGATGGGGTGCGGGGGTGCGCTGCTGGAGGCCACCGGTCGACGGGGAGAGAGGGTCAAAAGGATCTCCCCGTGCCACCGTCCGTCAGAGACGATTGACGACAGAGGCTGAGATGGCTGCAGAACGTGCCGTGTCTGAAGGCGGGTTTACTGGCCGATACATGGAAGGGAGGGGAAACTTAGGTTTCGTGACCAATATATTCCGATCTGCGGAATCCTTTGCCTTGATATAGTCAAAGCAAGAAGGATCCCGTGACTTAGTGAAAACGAAAAGCACTAAAGCACGCTAAGCCCACTCAGACTTACTGAGGGTCAAGTGCAGAAGTTGGTGAGACCACAGTTTAGTAAAGTTAGGTAATGTGGCGGTGGCGGCGGCAGCAGTGGTGACAGCAGCGACCGCGGCAGAGCAGGAGTCACAGAAGAGCAGCAAGAGATCATAAATTGCAAGGGGCAAGAGAGCAGAAGCTGGAAGTGGCGAGAGCAAGAGAGCAGAAGGTGGAAGTGGCAAGAGCAAGAGAGCAGAAGTTGGAAGTGGCGAGAGCAAGAGAGCAGAAGTTGGAAGTGGCAGCAGCAAGCAGAGCAGAGAGCTGGAAGTTGGCAGGAGCAAGAAGACAGAAGTTGGAGGTGGCAGGAGCAAAAGAGGCAGAAGTTGGAAGTGGCAGGAGCAGGGAGAGCAGAAGGTGGACAGTGGCAGCGAGCAGAGAGGCAGAAAGTTGGGAAGTGGCGAGAGCAACGAGAGCGGAGTTGGAAGTGGCAGGAGCCAAGAGAGCAGAAGGTGGAATGGCAGGAGCAGGAGAAGCAGAAGTGGAAGTGGCAGGAGCAAGAGAGCAGAAGCTGGAAGTGACAGGAGCAAGAGAGCAGAAGTTGGAGGTGGCAGGAGCAAGAGAGCAAAATTTGGGAAGTGGCAGGAGCAGGAGAGCAGAAGGTGGAAGTGGCAGGAGCAAGAGAGCAGAAGTTGGATAGTGCGAGAGCAGAGAGCAGAAGTTGGAAGTGGCAGGAGCAAGAGAGCAGAAGTTGCGAAGTGGCAGCGAGCAAGGAAGAGCGAAGGTGGAAGTGGCGAGAGGGGAGCAGAAGTTGGAAGTTCGTAGGAGCAGAGAGTCAGAAGGTGGGAAGTGCAGGAGCAAGAGAGCAGAAGTTGGAAGTGGCGAGAGCAAGAGAGCAGAAGCTGGACGGTGAACAATGGTCGACAGCAAGCAGCGAAACTGTCTTGTTTATGGCATCTCTGCGGGATGGCGCGGCGGGGGTGGCGCTGGGGGGTGGCGCTGGGGTAGGAGGTGACAGAGCCGGTGCCGGCGGGAGGCGAGACGCGACCGCGACGAGACCACGACGGGTCGGCGGGGCGGCGAGATGGCCGGCGATACCACTCCGTTCTGCATTCCAGGGGCCACGCGCGGACGCGGCGACCCACAGGGCGGGCTCACTGGATGTCGGCCGCCGCGCGCCAGTATGTTTGTTCGCCGGCGCGGTGCGGCGCATCCGCCGCCGCCGCGCCGGAGATGGGGTCCAGTGGTGCGCGGCCAACGCGACGCGGCGCGGGCGGGGCGACGCGGGGCGGCAGCTGACAGCAGCTGCGCAAGGAGCAAGACACGCTGTCAATGCCAGCGAGACCGCAATAACGGGAAGGGAGGGCGGCATGGCGCATCGCGGCAACGCGGCAACGCGGCACCGTGGTCCCACCGCGGACCACCGCGGACCACCGCTCTGCTCTACACATCAGACCACGCCGACCCGCCGTCCTACCATCCCCGGTCCGCGCCCGGTCCGCGGGCCGACTGGCCTCGGAGATCACGACCCGCGGCCGCTCGGGCCGGCCCTGATGACTGTGTTTTTACACGGATGCCCCACTGATTAATTGTGTCGGTCGAGAGAGCCACAGCTGAGCGCCAGGGCCGCCGGCCGCGCGCCGCGCTAGATCCATACGACCGCGCCGAGGAGAACGTCAGAACGATCTGCGCATGGTACTGTTTTCGGTATGCAGTATGTATGGTGAGGACCCTACTCCTACTGAGGGTACAGGGTACCTTACAGAGGGTGCAGGGTACCTTACAGAGGGTGCATGGTACCTTACAGAGGGTACGGTCACAGAGAAGTAGCTAGTAAGGCCTGTCAGGGTATGCTATTCATATTATCCTATGAATATAACATATCGCCATCGTCACTGCCAGCTTCGGGATGAGGTTGGACTGCATCGGCATTACCATTGCCTCCGACCCGGGTCATTGTCCGCTGAACGCCTCGGCGCGCCGCAGAACGCCGCAGCGGCGCGACCATCGTCGCAAACGCGTCCTTCACGCCTCCTTCATGCCTCTGGGTGAGATCGCCGTGGCCTGACCGCAGTGACGGGGCGGCGGCGGCCGCGGCGAATGCGGTCGGCGGCGGCGGCGGCGGCTGCTGCGCTGTCGTGAGAAGTGGGCAACCCCGCCGTCCTCCGGCAGGTCGGCCCGGCCGGCGGCTCTCAGGCTCGTCTCTCGGCTGCCCACCAGCTGGCGAGCGGAGCAGTGGCGGCCGCTGCACACTGGAGAGACCCTCAGGTTGGCACCGGCGGCGGGTGTCTACAAGGGCGAGACGGCAGCTGGGCGCCTTACAAGGGCGAGTCGGCAGCTGGGTGCCTTACAACAGAGAGAGAGGGGGCAGCTGGGTGTCGCGGTCTGCACCTGCGCCCGGTGGTCGCGTGTGCCATCTGCTGCACCTGGCTGGCTCGCTGGATCTCTGATCACGTTTCGCTCGCGATCCGGTCGTGTTTTTGTGACCTGCTTCTTCTCCTGATCGACTCCTTCCCCGCTCTTGCCCCGCTCCTGCCCTCTCCTTATTCGCTCTTGCTCCTCTCCACTCCTGTTCCTCTCCACTCCTGTTCCTCTCCATTCCTGCTCCTGCTCCTGCTCCTGCTCCTGCTCCTGCTCCTGCTCCTGCTCCTGCTCCTGCTCCTGCTCTGCTCCTGCTCTGCTCCTGCTCTGCTCCTGCTCTGCTCCTGCTGTCGGCTGACCGCTCATGGCCGGCAGCGGAGGAGCACTTACCTCTCCCCCGGCCAGCCGGTCTCACGAGTCTGGAATCTCACCCCGTGGACACTGGCCAGCCGGCCAGCCGCGCACAGGGGCTGCCGCCGCCGCCGCCGCCGATTGCGAAAACAAGGGGCGGGACACCGCGCTGGTAGCGGCACACGGCGGAGGGTCACCGGGAGCCGGGAGCGTGGCCCGGAGCAGGGAGCCGGAGCCGGAGCCTGGGTGGGGAGCAATAATCGGGAGCTTAGAGTTGGTAGTTTAGAGTCGGGAGCTAAGAAGTCTGGGAGCTAAGAGTCCGGGGGGGGGGGTATGAGTTGGAAGCCACGAGTCGAGTGAGGGGACCTAGACCTGGGAGCAGATTCTCGGGAGCCGGGAACTAGGAGCTGGGAGCTGGGAGCTAGAGAGACGGGAACTGGCAGCTGGGAGTCTGGAGCAGCACCTAGCGACGCTGTTGGTGCATCGAAAACCGGCGGAGGCTTGACAGCGTCCTGTTTGTGGGCGCTAAGGCTGGCTCCCGCCGTCTTTGCCGACGGGAGGTTTGCTCAGGCCACTGGAGGCGCGAATAGCACCTCTGCGCTGGTTCGATGCCGGTAGGCGTGTCACATGACAGGCGGAAAATCGACTACAGCGGCGGCCGGCGTACAGTTTCAGTGCGAGATCGGTGCGTTCGGGGCGCTCTCTCCCGCGGCTGCCCCAGGCTACCCGATCAGCTGAGGTTGTCCGCCTACCCTCGCCGGCCGGCCGGAGTGTCCGACTAGCGAGTCCGCCGCTGCTCGATTAACGCGGTACGGGCGGGCGACGGCGGTCGGCTGAAGTCGTTCCTGCACGCTCAAGGTTGGTGGGCGCGATGCTGCCTCGAACACTGGTCGACCGGCTGGGCGGTGTTTGTTGTCCACGGCGCGCGACCGGCGCCGGCTTTAATCTTGCCGCTACCGGAAGTGTACGCCGGCCGACCGGGCTGCGCGTGGGGTGAGACTGGGTGAGATTAGTCGCCGCTCTGTCGCCGCGCGCGGTCGCGATGGCCGTTCAATTTCACCAGCTTCTGGTGGTCTCATGACCGGTTCTAAAATCGTCCCTGGAACCACACTCTCACGTACAACTTTATACACCAACGCAGACGACACCGCGGTAGCGACCTCGTGACCCGTACCGCGTCTCCGGAGGTCACTGTTAGATGGCTCTGCAGTCGCCGCACGGAGCGGTTCCTCCCTTCCTGATGGCGCGCTCAAGGTCTGCCCAGGGCCGCCGTTACCGGACACCGACCACAGTGCAGGCGGGGCGCTGCGGCGCGGTCAACCCGCAGTTTTTGCGGGTCGCCTCGCTCGCTACAGAGAATTCGGAGCGATCCACGGGTCGACCGTCGGTCTGGCGCGGGTCAACTGCATAGAGTTCAGCGGGGTCAACTCTCCGCGACGGCTCACTCTGCACTCTTCACCCCTTACTCTTCACTCCTCACCCCTCACTCTTCACTCTTAACCCTGGCCTGCACCCTTCACTCTTTACCCTGCACTCTTCACTCCCCCCTCTTCACTCCTCTCTCTCTTCACTCTGCTCTATCCCTGGCAGGCGGCCGGACAGAATGAAAGCTCAGTCTATTTGCCACTATAGTGGAGGGCCACGGCCGACCGCGCGGTCGGCGGTCGGTGGTCGGCGGTCGGCGGTCGGCGGTCGGCGGTCGGGCCGTCGTTGTTGGAATCAGGCCGGCTTAACTACCAATGCTGTACCGAATTAGGCGCGCACAGGAGGTCTTGTGTTGTGATACAAAATGTTCAAGATATTCTGACCGAATAGTGAACAACACAGTGAACAGTACTAATGCGTTGGGTTATTGGTAGCAGATTAGTAAGAAGTACGACCTATCCCGTGTTTTCTTCCAGCACTTAGGTACAGTTCCTAATGGAAAACGGTCACCCCCAACCTACCGCGGCGGGACTATGCGAATGGACTCGGAACACTAGCAGGCATCGGTTACAATAAATTCTTCAGTGGTCTGGGAGGCCATAAAATCTCACCTTATGCAAGAGTTATTCGCCTGGACGGGAGGCGGGCGGGCAGCCGGAAAGCTGGGCTTGTGCGGCCGACTGGCCACTGCTCGGGCAGAGCCCTGCGTCGGAAGGCCCCTCCCGTGATCGATGGGGCCCGCGGGACCTGCGTGCCCCTCCCTCGCGCCCGGGTAGCGTCGTGTCCGCTGCCTGTGTCTCAGAGGAGGGAGAGGGCGCTCCTGACCGGCTGTACGAGGAGACAGATCTCCAACTGGCTCCAGGACTGTGCAGGAGGTGAGAGATAAACCCAGGAAAGGCGGTTAAGGAACCGATTTAAAGTAAGTTTGATGGGTTGTGAGTGATTAAGTGGGACGTTCATCTCCTCGAGGACAGGAAGTTCTTCGACGGGGCTCGACCCGTCGTCGGACCCGAGTTACCGCATTTCTCAGAGCGATCAGACTCGGCCCGGCAGCGGTCCGCCAAAGGCCGCATTTCAGCTCAGAGTCACTCTGATTAATTTCCGAAATCATCGACATACCGCGCCGGACGGACCATTATCGGTGGATGGCGGCCGGGGCTCTCAAACCGGCGCCAGCCGCGGTTGAGGGGCACTGGCGGCCACGCCGAGCGACTGGGGTGGATGGCTGGGATACTCGAGTCGGGAGTCACGTGACTAGAGTCGGGAGTCAACAGCATGGGGTCTTGGGAGCCCGGAATCTGGATTATGTAGCATGGAGCCTTGAGTGTCGAGAACTAGGAGTCGGGGCTTAGGAGCGCCTCTCGTCCAGAAGTCTGGAGTGTATGTATGCGTGTGTGTGTGGAACACACACACACACACACATCGCACTGAAACGCTCGCTAGCGTGCGAGCGGCTTACCGCCATGGGAGTAGGCGGGCGAGCGGCCTCAGGCCTCACTCATCACACGCAACGCTCAGCTGATCCTCCGCCGCCGCCTGGGAGGCCGGCTCGTCCCTGGCCGGCCAACACGGGCGGCGGCGAGCTGTTAGGTTTACTGAGGTGCCGATGGCCGGCCCAGGGAGATTTCGCTCGGCTGACACGTTAACGACGCACTGCGAGCTGTATTTGGCGCACTGGTGCGCCGTGGCAGCCGCGGCGGCCTCGAGCGACCCGTTTTAGGGCGGCGTTTGCGTGCAACTTGAGCGTCTCTCGGCCCACGTGCTCCGAATCGGGAGACTGCGGCGCGGTTTAGATGTCAACACCTGCCCACTCAGACGTGAAACAATTGATAATAGTTTTTTTATTTTCTAATTAATTTTATGATAATGGTTACTGGTTAGTTATTTTTACTAAATGAAAACAATCATCTTGACCTACTTTACTTAAACTTAGAATATCCTTCTTAGCTACTTTTGTGGTATAAAAGTATTTCCGTGCTAAGTTACTTTTATGGTATGAATTGACAAAAGAAAATCGGAAAGAAATGATGTCTGTTTTAAGCATCAACTCCTCAGCCGCACCGGCCTTGCGATAGCGTTTTCCGAACACACCCTCGGAGGCGGGGTCGCCGGTGCGCTGTCGGTGAGTCTGCGAACACTCAGACGGTGAGCTGACGTTGATTAGAACTGAGTGCAAAGCTCTCCTGACAGCTACCATAGTCAGGCAAGAGAAGACGCAGGCTGCGCGCAAACATGACGCATCTCAGCTATCCTTAGCCACCGACACGGTACGAGGGTTCGAACCCCACCGGCCGTTCAGCGACTTATCTCTGTCAGATCATTCTGGTTTTTGAACTGGTATCGCAAACCGTTGGTCGGCGAGTACGACATGCGTGTGTCTGATAGCCGCATGTCATCAGACCCAGAGGAGCGTTGGGCGGCCGCGGCGCCCCGACAGAGCGCCCTCTGTCCGACATAGCCGGCTGTCATCGGAAACTGGCCTGGGCGTGCCACTGTCACTGGCGCTCAGACCGACACGTGCCTGCCGCGGTATTCGGACCGCACCCCTTGGCACGCACACATATTCCCCGCAATGCCCCTCCCCGACCCCAGCCCGGCCCTCTCCCCCCGCTCCCACCCCGGCCCCCGAGAACCCTTATTCCAGCGGGTCAGCCGCACAATCGATACTATTCGCCTCCTCCTCGCGAGGCGAGGCTCCCCGGAGGCGCACGCTGGGCCAGGCTCTCCCCATTATCCTCCTGGGTATTAGTACAGTGCCTGTTCCCCAGGGAGCCACCAATTCATCCTGACGGAATTTTCGGTGCCAGCTGCTTTTGTGGACGCTGCCCTCGCGCTGAGCAGCCGCTGGAATGTTTTGCTGAATATCCTTGAATTGATTTCTCCTTCCCTTGAATTGATTTTCGGCGACGACGTCGCGCAGCGCATGGCGCGGCGTTCCAGCGCGGGAGCATGTATAAACATAAGCGGGCTCTTCGCCCCCCCCCCCCCCCCGCGGACGTCTAATTGTTGCTTGTCTCATGCCGCGTGCACGTTTTCGTTCGCCGCCCCTACGCCGCTCCGCGCACGTCCGCCGTTCGCGCCGCCGCGTACTGTTTTGTCGTCTCCCAGCCCTTTTAGTGACGGCGAGGATTGCGCGAATTGTCAAAACAGATCTGGAGCGCAGCGGGAGATCGGTGTTATCGTGGCAGATTTATGGGAGCTCGTTGTGAGACGTCTACAAGACCGGACTGGGTCAGAGGAGTACGGGGGACACACATCAGCTGGCTGATGATCGGAGGACGACGGAGAGACACACATCAGGGCCAGCTGCTGTCGGAAGAGACGGGAGACACACAAATCAGGGGCCTGCATAAGTGTACGAGGATCGAGGAGTACGCACATCAAGGCACGGACTGTGTCGGAGAGGGAAGACGGGAGACACACATCAGGGCGGCTGGTCGTAGGAGGACGGGAGACACACACTCAGGGGCTAGCACGGATGACAGGGCTGGGTCAGAGGAGACGGGAGACACACATCAGGGCCAGGCTGGGTCGATAGGAGACGGGAACACATCAGGGGCTGCCCGGATGATGGGACTTGGGGTCAGAAGGAGACGGAGAGAACAACATCAGGGGCCGGCTGGTCGTAAGGAGACGGGAGAACACACCATGGAGCCGGCTTGGTCGAAGGAGGACGAGGAGACACCATCAGGAGGCCGGCTGTGCGGAGGAGACGGGCAGACACACATCAGAGGGCCGGCTGGGGTCGTAGGAGACGGGAGACACAATCAGGGCGGCTGTGATCGGAGGCAGACGGAGAGACACACATCAGGGGCGGCATAGGTCAGTAGGAGACGGAGACACACAATCAGGAGGCCGGCTCTGTCGGAGGAGACGGGAGACACACACATCAAGGGCCGGCATGGTCGAGAGGCAGACGGGAGACACACATCAGGGGCTGCCGTCGACTGGAGCTGGGGAGAGAGACGGGGAGTCGAGAGCGGCAGAAGCAGACGGCGACGGCAGACGGTAGACGGCGACGGCAAGACGGAGCACGGCGCGGCAGCGGCAGACTGGCAGACGGCAGACGGGCAGACGGCGCAGACGCGCAGACGGCGACGGCAGACGGCAGACGGTATAGCACAGGTCAGACGGAGGACGGTAGACGGTAGACGGTAGACGGTAGACGGTAGACGGTAGACGGTAGACGGTAGACGGTAGACGGCAGATGGGAGTTGGAGGAGTGAGGCAGCCGCAGCGTCAGAACCGACCGACGAGCAGCCGTCGACTACCGGCTTCTAGAGCTGGGCTCCGCCGTCTCCTCCGTCTCCGCTGTCTCCTCCGCGAGCTCCGAGCTTCGTCGAGTGTCGGGCTGACAGCAGCAGTCCCCGACTTTCCGATAACGTCACTGACCTCGACCTGCGCCTTGGTTGCGTTTGATGACTGAATCACCTCACGTCATCTCCCACATTTGCCCATAATAACGAGAGGCAACAGCTGACATCTGTGGTCTGCGCTGCGAAGGGATAACTCACGGTGACGTCTATTTCGGTTTGTCTTTCGGCTTCCTGATTATGCAAAGTCGCGGCGTTCGACATCGTTAAAACTGGCTGGTAGGTTGAGTGGAGCGTGCAATTTGTTATCGGCCCTGGCGCATCGGCACACGATCAGAGTTCGCTCGAAACACGGCCGGGTCCCGCTCGGGTCTGCTCGGGTCTGCTCGGGTCTGCTGGGTCTGAATCGGAGGCCTTGCACCAATAATCTACCCGGTAAAAATAATCCAACCACCATATAAAGCAAACCCAGCCGGCATATTTTATTTTAATCTTGCACCAAGCGAGCAGCCAAGAATTGGCTGCTTCGCTATGGTGCAAAGAGAATAAATTAAAAATCCGGCTGGGTTGCTTATATATGGCAAGGCTTGGATAATTTTTTACCGGAGAATTAGACTTATGGATGCAAGAGGCTCAGGTTCCAACCCTGGTCTCGCTACTCCCCCACTTGCTTGCTCCATCCAATAACGCAGCCGTCGCGGGGCGAGCTTTGCAGAACATTTGCAGAACATTTCCGCCGCGGGAGATAGCGCTCTGCCGGCGGACCACCGCGCGCCGCTCTCAGGTTCAGCCGAGGTGTCAGCGTCAGCTGATTCCCCCTGGCCGCCAGAACTGGGGGGGGGGGGGGTAGATCGTCGACCTGCGCTCGGTCGATAGCGAGCAGACCGCGCTGCGTTTTGCCCGGAATTATTGCCTCGGGGTTCATGGTACCGGTGAGATTAAGATGGTTACTTCTGCGTATTTTAATTGCTTTGATGATGCTCTCAAAGGTTTGGTTTCAGTTTCACATACTGGGATTAAATAGGCAGGAAAGGTATAAGTGTTCAGATCGTGAATGAATTGTGATCAATGCAATATTGTCACTGCTTTGTCCGATTGAGGCGATTTTTTTATCTGAATCATAGGAATGAATTTGTATATATATATATATATATATGTAAAACAATGACACCGAACGACGGACGCGTTGGTATGTTCCTATGTATGATGACCGGCTCACTACATATTGGCATCAGCGGTACTTCACGTAAAAAGTGCGGCTATTACTTGTCAAATGTCGATGAAATAAAACAGTCCTTAAATCAGTTGGCCCTCGTCTGCAGTAGTTGGCTCACGTCTGAGTCGGGCGCTCACGTTTCGTCTGCTCACGTGACGTCACCTCCAGCCAGTTGACACTGCAGCTTCAGCGGCTATCGAACGTCTATCCACCCGGCCGTGAACCTCCTCTCGGCCATTTCAACCCCAGTCCCCACATCCCGCGAGGTTTCAGCCGCGCCCGACCGCCTCCCGTAAGGGTCATATTCAGCGGTGAGCAGCCGGCGAAACGCTCCTATCGACGGCTCCGACTTCTCGACAGTTAGTGACGCAGTGGCGACGAAATGACAGCCTTTCGGCGGTGTTGGTGGCAGCGCCAGACTCGCACAGACTCCCGGATGATAACGAGTTCGGACCAGTTTGACCTCGCATCCAGCGAAGGCTAACAACAGGGTTTAGCTGGACTAGTGGTGGGGCGACTAAGCTTTGATGATCGGCTTTGATATCAGTAAATTATGCATATATATATATATTCGGCGAAATTTATAATTTATATATATATAAATTATAAATCTCGCCGAAGCCATTACGAGGCATGCATGTTTTAAATACGATACCAATTAATTGTATCATTTATGGCTCGCTTTCCAGAGACCTCGGTCGGTTTTCGAGAACCGTGACGTCACACATTCCCTTTCTCCGGCTTTAAACCACATCTGTTAACATTCCACCGCCGTCGATTGTGTCACCGCGCTCCAAACATCACAGGACTCCACGTGCGCCCTCGAAGGCCAGTGGTGCGCGCCGGTTCCAATTACTCCTCTTCACGAGCCACGGACGCGGTGGTCGCCGTCGGGCGGGTCCCCTCCACTGCCACTGAGCTCTGACCCCCGCCGCCCGGCGGATCGCCGCGCCGGTGACCTCCGCGGGCCGCCTTCACCTCCGCCCTGACCCCTGACACAACACGTCCTCGTGGCGCCAGACGGACGCCCTGATCTGCCCAGCCGCGCGCTCGGCGCCGTCCCGTCACTCGCCAGCCCAGCGGCCGGCGGCTGGCCAGGCTGGCAGCTCCAGCTCCGCGGTCCGCCACCTCCTCCTCGGCTACGCTTCTCGGCTACGAGAGGCTTTCGTCACTGCGATGTAGATCCGCCGCACTGTTTGGAAATGGTTCAAGTTTCGGCGGGCCGTCCAACTTAAGTAATAAAGCGCCGAGCTGCGCCCCGAAATACGCGGCTGACGAAGTTCACCGGCGCTGGGTGGGTGTTGCCACGTGTGGTGCGGGGAGGTTGTGATGTCGGGTCGGTGGTGCCGAGAGGTCGCGAGGTCATGTCGGTGGTGCCGAGAGGTCGTGAGGTCGGGCTCGGGTCGGATCGCCGGAGCGGCCGCCGACCGTGGTGTAAACGTGGCTCTAGTCAGATTGGGAATCGAAATGCCACGGGGCAGGATCTCTCTAGTGATGATATGATATGGGTCAATGGTCAGCTGATCGGGACTGGCAGTCAGCGGGCTGACATGAGGAAATTAGCTGTCGTTTACCTCCCGTCTGGCGCCGAACTGATATGGCTCGATGACATCAGAGTTTAAGCTCATCATTATGCAGAGGGCTGTCTGTCTTTCTGTTTAAATGACATCACCGTCAGCGATGCTTCGGTGTGCTGCGGCATCAACACATCGATGCATCGCTGACCCGTGACCTGTGACCTTTGACCCGTGCCTATGACCCGTGACCTATGACAATGGCCTGTGACCGTGACCTATGAGCCATGCATGACCTATGACCTCTGATATGTGACCCGCCACTTGTGACCAGTGACCTGTGACCTGTGACCTGTGACCTGTGACCTGTGACCTGTGACCCGTGACCTGTGGTTCTTGACTCGTACTCCGCGCTCCGTCATGTAACTCGTACCAGACTTCCACCGCACATCACTAACATGCCTGTCCCTGTTGTTGCAGACCAAGAAGCACCCGCTCAACCACGTGAAACGGCCTATGAACGCCTTCATGGTCTGGTCACAGATTGAGCGCCGTAAGATCATCGAAGTCACCGCCGACATGCACAACGCCGAGATCTCCAAGGAGCTGGGCCGCCGCTGGAAGCTGCTGAGTGACGCCCAGCGCGCGCCCTTCCACGAGATCTCCAAGCGGCTCAAGGAGTACCACCAGCGCGAGTTCCCCGACTACAAGTACCGGCCGCGCAAGAAGACGCTCAAGCCGGGCCAGGGCAAGACCACGGAGCGGACGCGCTCCAAGGCGCGCACGGTGGCGTCGGCCGGCTTCAAGGCAGTGGTGAACAACTCTGGCGCGGCGCGCTCGCGCATCACCCAGACGGCTAGCCACTTCGCGCCTGTCAACCACCAGCGGCTCAAGCTGAAGCTCACCATCGACAGCAAGTTCAAGGAGAGCGTCAAGGGGAGCAAGCCCGGCCTGGTGTCGGTGGCGCCCGAGGCGCGCTCGCCGGCCACCACACCACCGCCGCCTCGCGCCAAGCGTCCCAGCACTCCAGTCAAGAGGCCCGCGACGCCGACGAAGCGGCCCTCCAGCGCGGCATCTTCGCGCTCCACACGCTCGTCGGCGCGCTCCAGCCCGACAGGCGTGCCGACGAGCCCGTCGACGGTGATGCCCGACTCGCCCGAGTCAGCCACCATGTACGAGGAGCCCGTCTTCGCCGTGAAAACCGAGGCTTCGGAGCTCTACGACTTCATGGTCGGCTCGCCGTCGGCGTCGCCCGGCTACGCGGACGCCTCCGCGCTGGTGAAGTCGGAGCCGCTGGAGGCGCTGCGCGCCGACCCGGACGGACTCGACGAACTCCTCCAGCTCAAGATGGCGGACCTGGTGTCCGAGCTCGACATGCCGCTCGACTCGTTCGGCGCCGACCTCGACCTGGACAATATGTCGGTGGCCAGCAGCTCCGGGTCGCACCTCGAGTTCAAGTACGACTCGGATGTGCTCTCCGGTCTGGGCGACTTTCGTGACCCCTGGGCTGACGAGCCGCCATTTCGCGACATTGTCAACTGCTGAGCTGCGTGTGCGCGCGAGCGAGTGAGTGTGCTGTGGGCACGCGCACGTGTGACGCGTCTTGGCGCGCGTAGCACGGCTGTGACCGCGCTGTCGTGGACCGGTCTGCTTGTTGGAAGAGGCCTTACCTGTATGTGCGTCTGGCCCCCGGTCCGTGCTTCATTGCTTCCGTTAGTGTTGCGCTAGCATATCAAGTCGCGTCAGTTGATGCCAACCGGGTCTCAGCGGGGCACAAGCTAGTCGTTAGAGCTCGGCGTGGACGGAACGCACCCGTCCCACTCACACAAGTCCGTGAACGCCAAATCAAACCCACTCCAATAATTTGGGCATTCGCGGTGCGCCGCCCGTCCATGTCAACTTCTCTACCTTCCGATGCCTTGACACGATCGCTTGTGCCATGACTGTATCACAGTTTCCATATACCGTAATACGCCCACAGTACAAACAGCCCGATCCCTAGTCGATCTCAGTGCTCGACCCGGCCCGCCACGGCCGGGCCTCGTGGGTGCACCCGATCTAGTGGACACCAGACTGACCTCACGCGCCACACAGAGCTTCCTCTGCAACCACGGTGTTTGCTGCATGTTCGTTCACGCGCGGCGTAAGCGGCGCGGCGGCGACGAGCGCGGCGCAGGGCGGGCAGTGACCTGCGGCGCCTTGCGTCGTGACGGTCGTCCTCTGCGCGCGTCGTGCACCGGGCGGAGGACGCCTGCTTCCGCGTGCGCGGCGCACGCTCGGCCGCGGGCGACCTCACGCAATAGGACGCCGCCCCTCGCCTGCCGCTTGACGCGTCCCATGCCAAGTTGGGTTGGAAAATATGAAGTGCAATCGATAACTTGCTCATACTCACGCGACTGTGCAGTCGGTTTTCGCGCGCCGCTCCACTTTTGTCTCCGTTTCCCGCGCCGTGTCGCCCGGCCGCCCCGGCGGACCCTTTCGCTTTTTCATGTATCTCTAGTTGGAGCGCAGGCCGAGCGGGCCGCCGCCAGTGTCATTCGGTGTTTTCTCTTGGTGTTAGTCTAGGTGGTGCGTTGGTGTGAACGAGAGAGGAGGGAGGCCCTGCGTGGCCCAGGAAGCGCCTGGCAATGGTACACTACGGCCGGACGATGGCACGACCCGTTTCCTCTGTGGTAAGGCCAGCGGCGGCTCACGTCTCGCGCCGGTCGCGCCGCCCACTTGGTGTGCTCCGGTAGCAATCCCTCGCGAGATGGCTTGCTCCTTCGGGCCTTAGCGTGCGTCGAGGTGCCCTCGGGCCGCCCCCGGGCAGCCCCGGCCGCCGCCCGTGCAACTTTGTGCGATTCTTAGCGAACTGTTCTACCGTTGGTTAGTTTATGTTTGTTGTTTTGTTATTACCTGTACTTACATTTTATCTCTGTGCAAGTTCCCGTGCGTGGAGACGAACGACCCAGGCTGCTGCATGGACAGGGTGTGTTCGAGCTCTGGGTCACTTCGGTTGTACCATATTTATAGTGTGGAGCAATATTTTTCATAATATAAAGTGAAATGAATGCGAGTGGCAAGTCACATCTACCCTGGGTATATATACATAGTCCTGTACATTTTGTATGGTAGTTTGTTTACAAAGAAAGAAATAAAAACACATTACAAGCCCGGTTCTTTCCACGATGGGGGTGAAAAGAAAACAACCAGCATCTCTAGCAGATTCGAAGAGGAATTACGTTCATTCACTTTAACAGGCGCAAGGGAACATAAGATGACTAAATTTCTTAGTGTCACAGTTATATATATGTTACAGTACGTTTGCAAAATCCGTATAATTGCAAACACACTAGTATGGCTGCAAACGTCCTGATGGGTCAGTATTAGTGGTGTAAATCGGTAACTAAAATTTTGGTTACCAATAGTGTGACCGATTTGGTAATTGGTCGGTCAGGCTGATAAATTTTTGAACACTTTTCGGTCAGCTTGATCTTAAACAATTCACTTTTTTGTCACATTTTTACGCATTCTTATTTCTGTCCAGCAATTGATGCACATTTGGCTGAAATTCAAACCAATTATGTAAATTCTTTGGTTCTTGCTTCCGGCATCCACTATTTTGCTTTTTGTAAATTTTATTTCTCCTTTTCACAATTATAATGTCTTTTTGAAGTTACATGTGCGTGTTATTAATAATGATGTTACAAGCTATATTTCCCAGTGAGTATAAATAAGTTATACTATTGAAAATCGGTCAATCTTGGACATTTTTGGCCTCAAACCAAATCGTCAATTTGGAAGCAACCAAAATGCCTGCTATTTGGTATTGGATTGGTTTTTGGCAGGAAATTCGGGAAAATGAACATCACTAGTCAGTTATATATAGGTACAATTGCGAACGTCCTAGGAATGGATGCAATTCACTTTTTTGTCACATTTTTACGCATTCTTATTTCTGTCCAGCAATTTGATGCACAATTTGCTCGAAATTCAACCAATTATTGTAAATTGCTTTGTTCTTGCTTGCGGCATCCACTACTTTGCTTTGTAAACGTATTTAGTTCTCTTTTCACAATTATAATGTCTTTTTGGAAGCTGTACATGTGCGTGTTATTAATTATGATGTTAACAAAGCTATATTTCCCAGTGAGTATAAATAAGTATACTATTTGAAAATCGGTCAAATCTTGGACATTTTTGGCCTCAACAAAAATCGGTCAAAATTTGGACAACCAAAATGCCTGCTATTTGGTATTGGATTGGTTTTGGTCAGGAAATTTCGGGAAAATGACATCACTAGTCAGTATATATAGGTACAATTGCGAACGTCCTAGGATGGATGCAACTGTCCTGACCGGTGAGGATATGGTATGGTAAAGTGGGTGTTCCAGCATCAGCGTATGGTATGGTATGGTATGGTCAGGATATGGTATGGTAAAGTGGGTGTTCCAGCATC